>LIEC01011083.1:0-81181 GCA_001925005.1 Drosera capensis | reverse complement strand
AACGGCGATCAAGCTGCAGGGTTCGACGCCTCATGACGAACTTCTGATCCGAACGTCTGAGTCGTTCTCTGGATTGCTGTTGTTTGTGATAGGGTTCCTTCTTTTCATGGTTAGCTTTGTGAAGGATAGCAAGTTTCAGAGTTTCTTTGCTAAGGGTTGTGTGCTTCTGCATATGGCGATGGCAGTTTGGAGGATAAATTTTGAGATGAAGTTGGAAGATCTTGCTAGGGATTTGCCTAGGCAAGTGATTGGAGATGTTGCTTTGGCGTTGTCATGGGTTTTCTTCCTTGTACGCTCGTGGAGGGAGAAGTATGATTGAAGGCCTGTTGTCATTGGTGCTGGTTTCTGAATAGAAAATTGTCCTGAGACTGTGCCACACTTCTTCTGCCGTTTGCTGTTCGAATTTGGTCTGAATGGTGGGATGAAAGTTGTAGGGTTTGGCTGGATATAAGCTGAGTATCTCCGTGATAAGATGGCAGTTTTGCAGTGTTATGTTCGTGATTGGTGTTTCATTGCTTGATCGATGAGTCCAGAGGCAGAGTTGTGATCAGTTACGGCCTGTGAGTTCATTCTTGCTTTAGCTTTGGTTGTGGAACACCATTTAGTCCATGAATGGGATTGCGCAGGAAACATAGATAGCGTTTTGTGTGCTTACTGTTGCAGAGTGTGTTGATTTTCTTGTTCATACAACAGTTGAGTGATTAGAAATGTAATCCGTTCATTTGAGTGATTTGTTTGCTGGTATTCCCATTTGGTTTCCATTTGTAACTGAGATTTCATTCTGATTCTGGTTCAAGAAAACAAGCACTTGGCAAATAATGCAACCTGTGATATCCTTGACTCTGGTTAAATCTACTTCTCATATTTGACTGCTAAGAATTTGATTATGCGTTAGCCATTGTATTTCTAACCGTTTAGGAAGCCCAATATGAGCAAGGGATGATCAGTTTTGATTTGGGTTGGTGGAAAGATCTGAAGTTTGAGAGTGACATCCTATGTTTGATTCAACACACGATTACCTAGTAGACAGGGACTGGACGTATAATTTTCCCATCAAGATTTTAAGCGAAATACCTTGTTCAGTGGTGTAGATGCCCTCCGTGAAACTACCTGATTACTCAATATAATTTGTGTTGTTTGATCTTTGGGGAAGTGGTGAAAGAACTTATCAGCTGTACTAGCTTAGAGTAAATTAGCAGAGTGCTAAGTTTTTTTCATGGAGAGGATTTCTGGATTATTCTTGCTGCGTTTGTGTATGTCTTGAAAGTTCTAAAAAACAAACAGATGACATTCGCTATGATTGGGTAGATTTCAGCAGCTGCTATTTGTTCATGTTTGCTTTCTATACTTGTTCAATGAAATGCTGCTCATGAAGGAACTACCAGCGAATGTATTTTTCAAGGCCAATCCAAGACTTTTTTGTCATGTTAGCAACTTTGCTAAATGGTATATTCCTTCTTACACCAGTTTTCTTAAGTTTTGAGATTAACTTGGGAGTGACAAAAGTTTTTCTCCTGATCACGGTAGAAACAATAGTCTTTACTGGACTTTCTTCAATGAAAATGTGTAGGATTTGCTTTTTAGAACACCATGAAAATCTACACTAATATCCTTTTAGCAAGGATCTTTCAAAAACCTAGGATACTCTTCAAAGTTTATTCAGATGTGTCTACACTGAATCAGCTAATTGGTACCCCACTCTGATATGGACCATGCGGTAGCTTAGCGCTCGAATGATTTGGAACACAAATGGTCGAATTAGTGATTTGTATTGGATGAAACAGCTCTCATACTGTTCCGTATTGAGTAGATTAGGACCTATTTGGTATCGTTATTTCTGATTTTATATTTTCGTTTCATTGACCGATGAGACAGAATTGTTTGGCAATCCTTTTCTTGAGTCAAATCTTGTTTTTGATTTTATATTTTCGTTTCATTTGCGGATTCTTTAAATGGATGGAAAAAAACAAAAACAGAAAATCATTAATATTCAAGTTCCCATTTACGAAAAATCAAATCATTTTATTTTCTTAACTGATCTTGGTTTTCTATTTCTTGGTTTTGATTTTGATAATTTTGATTAGTGATACTAAAGTATCCAGATGGGGAAGGTATCAAACAAAGAACCAGTAACTGAAGTCCAAAGTATCCATAAAATTATACAAGACACACCAGGAAAGCATCCATCAGCATATGCTGAGGAATGGAAACATAGATTAAAGTACACAACAACGAGACACGATTGGAAACAGGAACAGAATAATACAAGCATCTGTTCTTTTTCAGACAGAATAGCGACACACGTACAACTTATTGAACCATAGTCCACCTTCTGGTGTTACATATGCAGCACGTTTTGTGTGGCCGCTTAGTGACAGCCACATGAGCACCCAGCGCTGCAGGAGCAGCCGTTGCTGCAGTTGCACTTGCAGTCGTTCTCAGCTCCGATGCCGAAGGTCTCGCCATAGCTGCCAAAAGAGGAAACATATTGATGTTGTTTGTGAAGTAAGGAGAGATTGGAGAGGGGTTGTGCCTGATTTAAACTTACGTCGTCTGAGCCTCGACGATGATCATGCCATACTGGTTGGACTTCTTCCTGCATATAAGAACTTGGTTTATTAGATGCAAATAAAGGTCTCATTGATGACTTATGTTTGATTTGAGCATGCTGATTCTTGAGCTTTCAGATATGTATCTTTATCAATTAATTGTTCAAAAGAATTGCCTTAATAATAAGGTTTTTTTTTTTATCTAATAATAAGATCAGAGATTCGATATCTTTTAAGAACATAAAAAAAAACATCCTCTTTATTATGGTTATATTTCGATATTTGAAGTTGGTTAACAATCCTACAGGTATACGATCCGGCTAAACGAGAAACACTTACACGCACTGGCTCCTGTCAGAGCAGTTGCAGTCTCCGCAGGTGTCCGACATCTTCGATATAGCAAAGCTGAAGTATACGAAATAAGAGAAACTTCTTGATTGTTTTTGCTTGATGCTATATGAAATCGATACCACCATGGACTCTGTATTTATAGATGGAAGAACCTTTGAAGAGCTGCTTCATTGCATTATTGCGATCGCTTGTGGGGCCCGCGTCGATGTGACGTGATAGGAGCACACGCTTCTATGTGAAGGAATTCAGTTGCAAAGAGGATTCGATCTTTGAATTAATGGTTTAGGTAAGTAGAAGATGGCCCATTCGAGAAGTCGCGTACTGTAATTGTTATCCTCCTCTCGTGTCAATTCACTCTCTTTAGTACATACTTTTTACTCCCTACGATAACTTTGACTTTTTATGATGTAAAATTTTGTATCTAACGTTTAAATATTATTTTTCATATATTTATCGTAAAATATTAATATTTATGTAAATTATGTATTTCAACTTAATATGTATTATAGAATGATCAAACTTAATTTGATATGAAAACGAAAATTATATTTATACATATAAAATAATATAATATACGTATATGTTATAATTAATATGAGACGGATGAAGTATTTTTTTTCTTTTTCATTTCATTTGTAAGGATTAGTTTATTAATAAATCGTTCTTTTAAAAAAAAACATATGATCAAGAATTTGACATCTCATAAAAACATAAAAAACAAGTTTTTTTTATAATATGTTGACATTAAATATATCTCCCAAATTGAAACATGATTGAATTAATTGAGAAATTGTTCCCCCACAATGATCATATAGTCAAGAATTTGGCATCTTATAAGGACATAAAAAAACAAGCGTTTTTATAATATGTTGACATCAAGTATATCTCTTGAATTGAAACTTATTGAAGTTTAATTCGATGTCTAGCTTATCTTTTCTGAGAAATACGTCGACGTTAGTTCCTTTCATATAAACTTTTCGGAGCTCTGTAAAATATGTTCTAGAAATCTTAGAATTGTTTCCTTCCTTGCATTTGTCTAGTGCACGATATTTCATCCATCCTTCTATCCACAAAAGATGAATCATTCATACACATTTTTCTTCCATCACCCGTACTATAATCAACAATCTCGTTTTCATTAACATCTTGTCCTGTCTTTTGAAAAGGTGAAACAAGAAAAGGTTAAATCAATGCCAAATGCTAGTGCACGGTACAGTCATTATGATTGTCACCTTCCGACTTGCGTAGAATACAACTACTACTCGTTAGGTCGTTAAGGTTACATGGGCTGACGGATTCATCGATCTCTATAGCCTTTTACATCGGCCACGTAACACGGTTTGCAGCCATTTTAGCCGGGGAATGAACTTCCTTCATATCGGACGAGCTCGAGAGTATTCGATATATGTAATACTTCGTCTGTCCGAAATTAATAACAATATTATATCAATCACTTAACTATTAATAAATAGTTTTAGAAATTTTATTATTTATCTTAATGATGTAAGAAGATTATGTCATTGATCCAGGATTGAAATAAACTATTCATCACTAATATTTAACGATAATTTTATATAAAACGATGTTTAAATATATCACGGACTATTTATAATATGAATAATTTTATTGTTTACATAATCTTACAATTTCCGGATAAAGGGAATACTATTTATGTCTTATTTGACTTACAAAACGAAACATGAATATTGCAAGTTGTCATCTCAACGTATAACAGAACCACAGACCAAGAAGCAATGCATCAAGTGGAGAAAGACCGTGACTTCCTTTAATGAATCAAATCCAAATTTGAGAACTCCATAGAATCTTTCTCAATCGCTGGACCATTGAATTTGCACTATGAGACAGAAAAATGAAAAGCTATGGCCTATAACAAATGATCAAGACAGCTTAAGAATTTTGATTAAGCACGCATCGACGTTATAATAATTTTGTTCTCCTCCAATAATTTTCAAAATCAATCACCGGCCTAAACGACCTTTCAAGAATAGCCATCCATCAAGATCAGTAGACCGACGTCATTCCCAAAGATCCTTATCTTATCTTCACATACGTAAATATCTTATCTTTACATACGTAAACACATAAGGACATAGTAACAGACATGACTCGAAATCCTGATGGATCGACGACCCTTTGAGCCATTGAACTAACAGACCCGCAACACTATATATACAACCTGAATGTTTTACTATGCATCTGAAATAGGCTGCCGAGGAACCTCTCGCTATGATTGCATACATATGGATAGAGCAGGCAGTAAATAACAAACAAAAGTTACTCATGAGATCAATCACAGAATCCTGGAAGACTGAATGCCGACGAGAAGCGATACTTAAGTAAGGTCAAGCATTCGAGTTTCAAGAAAGAACGAGCCTGAACCTGAATGACATTGCATCTATACAGTAAAATCGAAGTAAAGACAGCCATTTAGCATCTCCAGCTCGATCGAGTTACGCCTAATCAATGAAAACTTTGGACACAGATGAAATCAAACCATGCTGGTTACAGGTAACCAATCCGTAGTAAGATCAACATGGCCACACATGACCGTAAGTGCTCTCTATCCAGCACAAAATAAGTAAATAAACATTGAACTCCGAACAAACAGGAAGAAAAATCAGCACAAGCTTCGTGTAGAAACAAATCTTGCACTCGAAGAAGAGTGGAAAGAAAACGGGCAGATAATGCATACATATATCCTCCCCAGAAGTAATCCAACAAACAAATGGGGAAGTCAATGTCAAAATTCCATTGATTCCTAGAGTTCCGTATCTCAGTTGAGCTTCAAATTCCAAAACATAGACGGCATTTTCCTCTCACCAATCGGATCCAAAACTACCAGATGACGACTAAATAGCATTGGAAAATCACCTAACCGTGTATAACCCACAAGTGACAATAGGAACGAAACGAATGAAACTCACAAGGTAACTATAAGGTTCCGACATACAGACTAGAACGGCCGCACAACATCCTGAAGGCAATCATAGAAATGAGAAATGTTTATCTTCTCTGCGCCCGAGTAAATTGCTTCTGCTTGTCCACCATTTTCACCTTGAGCAGCCATTTCAATCAACATGTACAACTTATTGATAGTGATCTGTGTTCCACGAGCGTGAAAAGAATGAGAAGCAGAACCGTGTCCCAAAATTTTTTAATAAGAATGTCAAGCACAGCGCTCCCCAAATAAATTCATGGTATAACTTTTTTCTTTGGGAGGTAAACTTAAGGTAGATACTCACATCATTCAGGGCTTCAGCAGCAGAATCAATTTCATGTTCGGAGAACACGTTCAATTGTTGCAAGACCTGCAGGATGCGAAATGTTATGAACACCACAACCAAAAATAGGGAAAGAAGCATAAGACAAATTGGTACACATGATCCCTCCAGTAACTTATCCAGAACAAAATTTAACAAGGGCACAATTGTGCACTAGTAGATGTAATTATAGAATTATCAAGCAAATCATTTACGAAAGATATATAAACTTATGAACCATAACTTTATATCTTACAAATACTTTAAGATAAACAAAGAAAATAACAAAAAAACAAGAAAAAGAGGGACCAAATTTTCAGTAGTGAGTTCGAGTGACCCATCACCGTACATGAGGCTCATGTACTGTATAAATGTAGCAAGTCAATCCCAAGAATGGAACACTCAAAAGAAGTGAACATACCTTCTTTGCATCATCGAATCTCAAAGTCGGGATATGATAAGTGACAGAGAAAGCATCACGAAGGCCAACTGAATCCAAGAAACTCACTTCACTTGTTGTCCCCATCACAAGCAAGTTCTTCCCCTGTAGCATAAAACCGCAACAAATGACAAAAATATTTTCAATATCAGAGTGTAGGTAATTTGTGTTCTACAAATGGCAATTATCGTGGACAAGATAAACGGATTGAGTTGATTGATCTATTCTTAATTCGCCATTCCTCAATATGAAAGAACCAGAAAAACGGGTTCCTCATTACTCCGACATAGACCCCCAAAACTTAGTATGGGCAAGCATACCATGAATACCAAGATATTTGTTCGACGCAACTGCTAAATAGGATTGGATATTTTGCCATAGCAACTGCCCAGCGGACAAAGGAACTTAGAAACACTATCAACCGGCAAGATAACCTAATGAGCATGCCAATAGCAATTATTCCTACATCTCACCAAAAAATCAAGGAGTACTTGCGAGCTGCTTGCTCTTGCCAAATAACCAAAAGGATCCCATAACATAAACTACAAAGGACATGTCAAATGTATAATGGCCTCTATTATGAAATCCATGCATTTGCAGTTGTAGCGTCATCACTATATGGCAGATAAACAGTCTTCCTTTTCTGTTTCAGAGATTCTTTTTTCTCCTTTGCAAAAGGCAATGAAAGGGTTTAATGCCAGCTAAGATCTTTTCGTACTGAGGAGTAGGTTAAGTGCAATAATAAATGGCATTTGAAAACTAAGTAATCCGGTCTGCATGGAACTTAAGTTGATAAAACAACTTCTTAATAAAAGCAGGACTGTAATAGACTAATAGTGTCCTAGAGTACTTGGTGGCAGAGGGCACAAACATTTGTTTCCATCATTTTCTGCATATTGCATGAAAATCAAGGACCCCCTGGCTAAAAACAATGACTTAACCGCCATAGCTGGCAATTCATCAATCTTAAAACAGGGAATCCACAGAAGAGCTCTAGGGCAACGCATATGTTGGCCGAGCTCAAGGTGATCCATCCAATAAATAAATGATGTTAAAACACTTTGTAAGCAAATGAACATTGACTGTGCTATACCTGCGGAGGTAGCCGTTTTAACAGGACCAACAGAGTCTGGGCAATTAGATTCGAAAATCTTGGTCCGATAGCGACATACTCGAGTAGTCTGCACAACAACCAAGTGAACAAATTCAGTTCCTTCAAATGAAACGAGCTGTTAACGGTCCTTAGAAAAGGATAACAAACTTAAGAGTCGGAAGTAATTACCTCTCAATATCATCAAGGATGATAATGCTCAACGGAGACTTGTAAGCATCCTCAAAGACCTGAACGTAAAAATCACAAGTCAATGAGATTCTTCTTTTTTGGGCTATTGACAAAATATATGGTGTAACAACTATGTGTCCTGGTGTAAATTCATAATCCTTTTCAGAATTCTGTTATGACTGTAGGTGTCATATAAAACATGGAATCATCAGGCAGGCCTCATCCATATAAAACTTACTTTCTGTTTAGAAAGTAAGTTTTGTCACCAGAAATATCCTCAATGACGTTCATAGTTTCATATAGAAATTAAGGAAATGCAACAAGAACACAGGGATTTTTTATTTTATTTTTTCTTTTTAAAGACAGGCCTTTTCTTAATTATCGCTTTGCGCAGAACTTTCCTTTGCCTAGGGACATCCTTCCTAATTGTTGACATTCATCCTCTTACATTTCTACGTAGTAATATTATATGCCATTCATTGTTAATATGGTAACTAACTTGAATCTTCATAGTCCACTAAGTCAATACTTCAATTGACTTCTGCTTTCAGTTCCCTTGCAATATAATCGTGGTAACCAACTAACCACTCTTTCATACTTCTGTCATCCCTGACCACCTCATAAAAGTAGCTGTTGACAATGGTGGTGTTCTGCACCTGAAAACTTGTCCAAGCTTCTTGTTACCTTCTCATGTTTACGGGATATGACTTTCTCCCAGCATAAAGCTACACCAAATGTCCACGTAAGTCATAACCATTGCTAAAACTTACAATTGCTCCGACACTCCCAACACAACTATTTTTCCCATCTAGCCAGTGTTCTAAGAAAAGGATTAAAGGTCGTATGACCAGCCTTATAAAAGTTTTAGGGCTCAGAAAGTGCAGTAACACAGCCATAAAAAAAGGTACAAGGTGTTGAAGCAATGCTTCTAGCGTTGCAAATAGAACTAAAATTCTGTTCATTGAACAATTCGACATCTTTCAATCTTGACAAAAATCACATGCAACAACAGAAAAAAGATACAAGTTAAGTAGATACCTTGACTATCTGGGCACTTTTAGTGCTCTCGCTAAGTCCAATCATGGATTCCGCTGAGACCTGTTTCATCACCCAACAGGACATCAATAAAAACAATGAATTTCGAGGAATAACATTAAATCCAAAAAAAAAAAATCAACTCACAATTTTCACATATGGAAAGTCACTTTCAATCCCAACTGTAGCAGCTATAGCTGTTTTCCCACTGTCAACAACAGTCACCAAAGATTAGAGATATCAAGATAGATGAAACGAAAGAATAAGTTCGGTGTGCAAACCTTCCACTAGGGCCTTCCAGAAGACAAGTCATAATTGGGCTTCCTCTGCTCTGCCTAACTTGCTCGGAGAGTAGCATTGCTCTCTGTCTGATGTGCTCATGGCGTTCACCACAATCAATCATTCCATTCAGTCTGCATTTTATTTAATCAATCTAAGTCATTAGTTCCTCCTTTATTGAACTAAATATACCAAAAAGGTCTGAACGATGTGAATTAGTCATTATGATGAGCAGCTGAATGGCTCACAACGTTTAAAGAGAGAACGGATTGCATATTGCCCAAGGACAGTGAACAACAAGCATGTAGAAATTGGATTCAATGAACAAGCTATTGCTGAGCAGGGATCATATCAAACAAGTCCAGCAGCTATCAAATGAAATATGTTCATAGTCCATGCAAACTACGAATCAACCACTACGAAAACTAAGATATGGATCGACAATCATACCTGCATCTTTGAAGGTCATCTGTGGACGCTCCAAATGCAGACTTGACTTCTTGGAGGGCATTTAGAAAATCATCCATGCCAACCTTTATGTTTTCCTCATCCACATGCTTAGTAAGGTCATCCACACTCAGTTGCCTATTCAAAGCAAATGACACAGCACTTTTTACAACTCCTTCAAGCTCCGCTCCACTATAGTTCTTTGTTCTAGCAGCAAGTTCTGCCAAATTTACATCAGGAGCAAGAAAAGAATTTTCTTTCATCTTGTTTGTATGAATTTCTAGAATCTGTAAACGACCAGCCTCATCAGGCAGGCTGATCTCAACCTGAACCTCCAATCGCCCAGGCCTCAGGAGAGCTTCATCAAGCAAATCCTTTCTATTTGTCATCCCAATCAGAAGCACATTGTTCAAGGACTCCACACCATCTATTTTCGTCAGCAGCTGGTTCACGATACTATCATGAACTCCAGTTCCGTCCCTAGTTGATCCTCTGGACTTACAAATAGCATCAATTTCATCAAAGATGATGACATGCAAGTCACTCTGGTCACCTCTGGTCCTTTGATCGTGCTCAGCATCAGCAAATAGATCCCTGACATTTTTCTCAGTTTCACCAACAAACTTGCTCAACACTTCAGGTCCATTGACAATCTTGGGATCCTTTCCATTTAGCATCTTACCTATCTGTCGAGCCATCAGAGTCTTGCCGGTACCAGGAGGCCCATAAAGAAGCATCCCCTTAACATGCTTGATCCCCAATTTGCTAGTCACATGGGGAGGGAAAACTCTAGAAGCAAATGCCCTTCGAAATATGTCTGCAAACTCATTACTCAGACCACCTATGCCAAGGGACTTCAGATTGAACTCTTTATGCTTGAAGATGCTGCTGCTAGCTGATTCACGCTGGTTGATAATTTTTATGTTACTACCGGCTGCTGCTTCAAAAACAATGTAAGTCTCTTCCGCTATCATCCCCCTCTCTATTCTGTTAGATTCTGCCTGTCCCTCAACAACAGCCTCGTTAACTGTGAAAACATAGTTATGGCCACGATACTCAAAAGTCACTTTCTGCCCTACTGTCATGACCTGCAGAAAATCAACCAGTAGGTTCGATTATAAAAAAGAAGAAGAAAATGGGATGAACATTGGTTATTACAACTTCACCATCACCACGTTCTATAATTTTTTCTAGCTACCAAACTGCAACCAAGCATAGGGCTAGGAGATACACATCTTGATTCAGTAGAGTGAAACAATCATAAGAGATGCCTTCAAGATAGACGGCGGATCTTATTTGAGGTTTTGGTATAAGTTTCTGAAGAATAGGAAAAAAAAACACTAAAAGAGTTGATTAACATCAGAAGTATTGGTGTATCTCACATAGGCTGTATCTCACATGGGCTGAGGGAGAGGCAACAGATGAACATTTAAGGAAGGAGGGTCTAAGGGTCTTACAAGCTTGATCTAAGATCCTGGAAGTGCACGCAGAAGTAAAATAGTTTGATCACCATTGGTACTATTGGGTCATCTTATATAGGTCTAAACCTGCAAAGAATGAGGTTGCTTCCCAATATGAGGATGTTCATTTTAAGGTTATGATAATCAGACTGTTATCTTAACATGGAAGAAGTCTGCATTACAATATGAATATAATTTTTAAGTCTTCCACCACAAATTTCAACGATAAGAATAGTTGGGTCTTAAACATGTCACCAAAACAGCTATGACTGGAAGTTGAGCTTGGTTCCTACAATCCCATGGAAGGCAAGCATTTTCCTGAGAAACATTTCACAAAGCAGATTATATTCTTTAACCAATAGTTTAATAACTTGTTTGAATTGGTCCCTCACCTAGTTCATCTGACTTAGAGCAACACCCCTACGATCCTAACCGGAACTCCCAAGCATTAATCAACTTCTCATAATCCAGAGATGATCAACCCATCAAAAATACCAATAGCATTCTAGACTATTTGTGGCATACATTGATGTTTTATCATTAACAGCATACCAATAGAATTCCACGCAAACTCAATCCATAAGACAACAGAGTCTCAATGTAACCACACAACAACGAAGCTCCTAATCATTTTCAGCATCTCCCACATTCCAGCCGGGAAATCTCATTTCAGGCAAACTCAATCCAAAAGACAACAGTCTCCAAGTGACTCCACAACAATGATACTCCTGATCATTCCAGCACATTAACATCTACATCTACATCTACATCTACATCTACATCTACATCTGCATCTCATCTCGACCTCGTCCACATTGGCATCTCTCACAGTTCGCCTCGAATCCACAAAATCATCACAAACCAAATCACCAAATCAACACAAAACAACAAACCCTCACCTGATCAATATACTTCCTTCTCATCAACCCCCTGACCTCTCACCAAGCACTCAACACATAGAGCTTGACCTTATCGGTATAATTGTTTCCTCATCTCATTGAACTCACCCGACACGACACACCTATGATCAAAACCACAAAACCTGACTTGAACTTTCAGTATAATTGGCTCCTCACCTGATTCAACTCACCCGGAGCGACACACCTACGATCCTAACCAGAATTGCTAAACATCAGTCAACTTCCAATACTTTCAATAATCTAGCGACAGTCAACACATCAAACACAAATAAATCCAATGACATTTGCAAATACTTGCAACAATCATTCAACAATTGCAATCAATACCAAACCAATCCACAACAGAACACAGTTCGCAAGCAACTTCACAAAAGCAACCTCTATTATCATTTCGACTGCATCATTCATCATCACATTCACATCTGCATCTCACATTCTCATCTAGCACCACACAAACCACGAAATCTCAGGCCAAACGTACACTGAAACCACAAAACACAAACCCTCGCCTGATCAACATACTTCAATCATTTTTCCACAATCATTCATCATCATATCTCATCTCAGATTCTCCTCTGAATCTCTCACTCACATTGTCATTGCTTTCAAATCACACAAACCACAACACACAAACATCAAATCCACAAACCACAAACCCTCACCTGATCAACATACTTCTTCCGTATCCACTTCCCGACCTCCACCGCATCGACCGTCTCATCCGTCCCTCCTCTCTTAACAAAATCCAGCTCCAATCTCAACACCGCTAATCCAAACCCTTCCCCTTCCGGCACCACAAACCGCCTCACCTCGACCCGATCCGCCGTCGAAACCCTAAGAAACCTCCGATGAATCGCGTTGAGGGCGATGTGGCCGGGGGGGACGGCGGCGTGGGGGAGGACGGTGAGGACGCAGAGATCGGGGCCGAGGGCCAGGTAGGTTGGGGAGGATGAGTAGGTCGTTGGGGACACGTAGGCGGCGTTTGTGAACGCGAGGTCTTTTGAGGGTGTTGAGGTCACGATCATGGTGGTGGTGGACATTGTTGCGGTGGTGGACGCCGGCGGTTGACGGAGGAGGAATGGGAGAGGAGGAGGAGGAGGCGGCGGTTTGTTGACGCCGGGTTTTCTTACCAGCGAATAATGGAAATGTTAAAATGATGATCTAGATTCGAAAATTCTTTGTTTTCCTCCTTTCAGAAGATCAAAGTTATTTGTTGCTTGTGTCAAAGAAAATTTATGTTATTGGAATGTTAATCCCTGCACATGGAATGGATAATCACATTTAAAATAAATAATATTTATGATGAATCAAATCTATCTATGTTATTTTATATTAAATTGATTTACTTATTCATTTTAATATTTTCAATAATTTGATTGAAATATTATGATTTATGTATACGATTTATATAAATCCTCAATATAGATTATTATTTTGAATTAGAGAAAATCCTTACTTAAAAACTCAACTTATAAAATAAAATAGAGTATTATTTCGTACATTAATATATGAAAATAAAAATATAACAATAATAATAATATAGATATATAGCTAAACGATTACTAATTTTACAAACAAGACAAAAACATTCTCTATATATTACGTAGATTATAGTGATGTGAAAAATATATGATATAATATCTTCGTAGATAAGATAAGTTATAATTTTATCATCGTTATAAAAAAAATATTACATTACCATCTTGAATGATTATTTTATATGAGATTGTTAGAATCTTCTAAATTAATATTTTTAATGTAAGATTTGTACATAAGACTATTATATTTAATTTTTTTTACTTGATTAAAATAAACTGAATTAAAATTTATAAGATTTTTTATTTAAGATTATTTGGATTTCAAAATTTTTTTTACTTTAAATAAATCAAAATTATTAGATTATTCATTAAAATTTTACAAATCTCGTTTACTCTAACATACCATCTGATGGTTTGTCATCTAAAACTCTAGTGTAACTAAATATATAATGGGTGCATAAAATCAGCCAGTAAGATGCAGCATACTGCACTTCGTTCTTTGTATATTACAATTTGATTTTCGTATATTGTATTTTTTATGATTTTGTACTGCGATTTTAGTAAAACTTATTCCTAAGAAACGATAATACACAATTATCAAAATACAATATAAGAAGACCAAAGCGTAGTATACCAAACAAAAAATGTAGTATGTTTCACTTAACTTGGCACATTATAATAAGTCCTCTATTTTCGATGCATAATATAATAGATGCCACACGTAAGATGTTGTCTACTTAAATTAAAATCAATATTAAAATATTCTTCCGTCTTAAAAAAAACATACATTTGGTTTGTTTAGTTATCCTACAAAAATTATAAAAAAATTTAATCTAAATTTTTTTAAAATTCTTTTTTTATCTTATATATGACATCAACTCATGCCTTTAAATTTTTTATTTTTTTTAACCTCTCTTCCACACATGATCATAAGAATAAAAAGATCAAAACTCATAAAATCAACACATACATAAGTTTCCTATCAAAATCAAACTGTTCTAATTTTTAAGGGATGGAAGAAGTATTTGTTTATGATCAAGATTTTAATCTATAAATATTTGTTGGTTTAAGCAATTGGAAGGAAAACGAGTAAAGTAGAACAATAATCTCGAATTTTGAGTACTTTGTATGGAAACAAATATTGTAAAAAGGGAAAAAAAATCGAAATTAGTTTATACCTATCATCATTGAATCTCTCAATTAATAGTTAAATTAATAAGTCAAGTTTACATTAAAAAAATTTCAATGAGTTACCTAAACATACAAAAATTTGAAAACAAATATCAAAAAAATACACAAAAAACATAAACTTTAAAAACATATAATTTATCCATTCATTAAAATCTCTAACCATATTCTCATCTCTATCATAACCGCTATCATTACCCAACCGCCATAGAATTTTGATCGAAATCCGACCACCGCTGTTGGAATCTTTGATGGAATCCGACCACCTTTACCAAAATCCGATCACCTTAATCGAAATTTGAAATTTTGTCGAAATCTAATCACGTCGTTGGAATATGAAATAAAACGTCTCAATAAAACCAAAATAAAGCGTATGATCAAAAACGAAAATAGAACGCTAGTATATCCTTTAACTAATGCTCTGTTTGGGTCATTGTTCATTTTTCGCTCTATTTTTCATATAACAGAGCGTTTGAATAAAAATATAGAGTGTGTATAAAAACATAACGACAAAAAAAAAACAGAGCGACAAAAAAAGAACAACAGATACGCTAAACCAACAACATAGTCATCATCAACAACAACAACAAAGAAAACAACATTCAAATCCTCGTGTAAACCCTAAACCAAATAATTCATCGAAACAAAATAATCAACATGTTATTGAAATAAATCTCATAAATACTGTAACCTTCATATCAAATTATTTAGAACAAATCATAAGCGAAAGTGTACATAAATCCATAGGAGCAAGCCTTTAATATGTATTGAAGATCGTCTAGGGTTAGGGTATCTTCCAGTTGATACACACGCTAGAATTTCTCTCTCGTGATGGGATGCTAGAAAGATGTAACGTATGTTCAACCGGGGACCATAACTTTCATATATATATATAGTGGTTCTTAACCCTAATCAGCCCATCATCAATTAGGATCAAGTTCGTAGATATCTACACAATTGTGCCCTATACTTTATGAGATGACATATTAGTCCACTTAATATTAATATCCGTAGGACCACTACTATTTGGGGCAAACCGCAAGATAGCACATAGCATACAATTAATCCGTATAGTTAAATTGTTCATATACATATAATATCAGTCCATTAATCCAACACCTGTATCACTGATAATGATGTACTTGAACAGATACGTGTACGACATCGCCTTCGATCCCTCGACTCAACTCCCTCATTTGATTGACGCGAACAGACGTGATGAGTTCAAGAACAAACACAGTTACAATCAAGAGCTTCTGTCCCATCATCGAAGCTCAAGAGAGAGTCGGTGCACTTCACTTCAATATGATTTTGTATATTTTGTTGAATTTTTGTGATGAAAGGTGAATGTGATGAAATTATATATTTGAGGATTTTTTTTTGTGTGTGTATGATTTTGTATATGTTAAATTTTTGTATGTTTGGATCATTTTGTCAAAAAAATTTACTCTTAATATATAATTTAGCTATTTTAGATCTTTTGATACAAAATTTTACTAAACTGTAGATAGAGTATGAACATTTTTTGTTAAGCTAAATGAGAAGAGATTTAGAACAAAGAAACAACCACCTATAACTAGATTCTTTAATAAATCACGGAAGATATTTTAACTCTCTTCACTAATCTTTGTAACAAAAATCAATCATCTATCACACAAATGCTCTTACCACACCGATGCTCTCAAAACCCTCACAAAACCGCCAAAACCCCAAATTTAATAGTTGATCATCATCGACGGCGGCGATGAGCGACGCCGACGTCGTCGAAATCTCTGAATTGCCGACGGCGGCGCTGAAGAAGGCGGCGGCGGCAGCGAAGAAGAAGAAGGCGAAACAGGCGAAGAAAACTCAGTAGCGTACGAGATGGAAAATACCCTGCTAGTAGTATTTTTTCTGTGTTTGATCGATTATTTGGTTGGATTGGTTCTATCACGATTTCTATTTGCAAGACGATCAAGCCCCATTCTTCTTCGAGATGCATAAAGGTCCATTATTAATTGAATGCATCGAACACTCCACTATTTACTTGTTTAGTTTGGAACATTGCGTGAATGTTCCATTTTTCGTTGAACTTTAATGCGAATTGCTTGGTGTTTTTGTCGTCTATGGATACATATTGATATTGGCGCGAATTGTTTGGTGTTTTTGTCGTCTATGGATACATATTGATATTGGCAATTTTATATAGTTTCCTGATTGAGGTTTGTCGAGGTAAATTTCCATTTGTATAAAAGGACGATGCACATCTATGAATACTTTGGTCCCAGGTTCAATACTTCGGTGTTTGGTTAGATTATTTGGGTTGTTGTCCTTTCGTGTTTAGATCTCACTCGTTTCCCTTTTTTGATCTCACTCGAAGCAGGAACCTTTGAGAATGAATAAGCAGTGCTAATTTTTTTCTTTAAAAAGGTTCATTCCGGAGGAATCCTCCTTTGGATCATAGAATAGTTCGCAAATCCTATGGCCCATTTAAACCCTCACACCCCACATGTCAGTTGAACACTACAAGGATCGAACCTGTGACCTCTTCTCTTGGGTGGAGCCGCTGACCATGTGGTGTGGGGTTGTCCCCAACAGTGTTATTTTTTTTTTTGCTAGGAAGAAAGGGAAAATTGGGATTCTAGGCATTACTTGTTTGAGAGCGTCCCAAAGTGAAATCATTGGTGTAGATTGGGCATGATGATTCGGCATTTGAAT
The DNA here is from genome assembly GCA_001925005.1 of Drosera capensis. Lineage (NCBI taxonomy): Eukaryota > Viridiplantae > Streptophyta > Magnoliopsida > Caryophyllales > Droseraceae > Drosera > Drosera capensis. The sequence goes on along the minus strand of LIEC01011083.1, from coordinate 63,715 downwards.
CAATTGACTTGATACCTCAATTGCTTAGTCGTTCTGCTTTCATCTCTCTTTTTGGCTTTGAGATTGGGTTTGGTTTGGTTTGGTTTCATCTGGTTGAGAGCTTTCCACTGTCAAATCACTTTGTTCGACCCTATGTAAGTTTATATTTTTCCATCCCTTCTACATTTCTCAGGCTGCCAAGAAAGAGGTAATTGTCATTGACGGGGATGAAGACAGTGAAAGTGACGATGATCTTATGATCATTGATGAGAAAGATTTTCTTAAGAAGAACGTTAAGGTAACCACAAAGGCTCGTTTCACAATCCCATTGGTCACTGATGTGTTAACTTTGTTCTTAACTCGATGCTTTGGTTGACAGGAGGAAGTAAATGACCACCCTACTGAAGTTGAAGGCTTTCAAGAGGTTCGATGTTGTGTCAGATCACTCCGATCGCCATTATTTGAAAGATCAAGGCTGCCTACAACCGGTACTGATTGATTTTGGCACATTGTCTTTTTATTTTTCTTTCTAGGATACCTTCTCCTCCATGTTATTTGTATTGCCATTCGTGTTTCTGAAATAGCCGTCAAAAGCTTGGATGAAGAAAATTCAGGAAGAGTGGAGAATCCTGGAGAAGGATTTGCCAGGTGATCATCCTTGTTTCTTACCTCGAACATGTTATCACTATACTAATTGCTTGTAATTGGGAGTGATTCAGAAATGGAAAAGAACCGAAATTGAACAGGAATGAGAAAAGTACACATTTTTATGACCAATTCATCACTGGTTCAAAAAGAGAGTTCGCTTTTGATTTGTTTTGGAGTTAAAATGCAAGTGGTGAGTGGTGACTCTAAAGAAACATGGACTGAGTTAAAATTTGCTGTGATAAATCGTAGATTGACTTTCCTAGTTCACATATCTGACACCTTTTAATGTCACTCTGGGCATCAATAAAAATGGATTCCCTTTAAGTTGACATGTATTGATCACGAGAATCTTGTCATAAGCAGAAAAAGTTTGAAATGCTGTGAACTCTGGTGAGTAGATTGATAATATCCTAAATGTCAAAAAGGTTGTATTAGTTTTTAAAGTTGACAATGGATTAAGCTTTGGTGTTTCTTTTAGGACTCTGCATTCAGATTTCACTTGTTCATGAGCTATGTTTCCAGGCTGAACTTTATATATGTTTCCTGTGTTAATGATCACGACAGATACAATATATGTAAGGGTGTACGAAACAAGAATGGACCTGTTGAGGGCTGTTATTCTTGGAGCAGATGGTACTCCTTACCACGACGGAGCATTCTTCTTTGATGTCTTTTTCCCTGCCGACTATCCGAACAGTCCGCCGGTATCTGCACTCATGGTTTGGGCTCAATGATTGATATGAGACGGTTTTACTAGTTCTTTGAACTTGTGTTTTTTCTTGGTGTAGCATGTATATTATCACTCCGGTGGCCTTCGTTTGAATCCAAACTTGTATGTGAATGGCTACGTATGCCTGAGCCTGCTTAATACTTGGCAAGGTAATTCCAATCAGAGGTGGAGGCCCGGTTACTCAACCACGCTGCAAGTCTTGGTCTCCATACAGGGACTGGTTCTGAATGCTAAGCCCTATTTTAATGAGCCAAGATACGAGAAGCCAATGGGCACGGCTTCTGGAGAAAAAAGCTCATATGAATACACCGAAAACACTTCTCTTATCATTGAGGACGATGCTATATACAGTCAGACGACCACCTAAGGTACATAAAATTTATTCAACTATAATCATACTGATGCAGAACACGGAACACTAACAATCTCATTGTTATTATCATTTAATCATTTCATTTTTTTTCCCTGATGTTCTCTCTCAGAACTTTGAAGGCCTTGTTGTTGGACACTTCTTCAAACATGCTCCTTATATAATAGCTGCTTGCAAAGCCTACGGTGGAGGAGCTCGAGTTGGGACCCTCGCTAAGGGAGGAGTACTAGAAAATGTCAAGGGTTCGAATAAATGCACGGCTTCGTTCTTGAAGAAGTTTCCGGAACACATAGATCCCTTGGTATAAGAGTTCGTGAAGATTGGCGTCGAAGGGTGCGAGAACTATTCCTGTATTAAGAAAGACGAAGGAGACGAAGAAAGGGGCAGTAGGTCTAAGACAACAAAACGAAAGCGTAAGAGCAAATCTTGATATTTCATGAGATTTATTCAAGGTATCCCAGCAGAAGCACCTGTCCTCCTCCTGGGTTTAGTTCAGGTTTTCGCTGCTTCCACCGACAGATGAGAGTCTCACGAACTGTTGATAATTCCGGTAATTTATCCAATGCATAACAGAAGGTTGATAGTCTACTTCGCATAGTTACAGAATAATGTCGATGCTCGAAGCGTTCATTCAATTTGATTTATTTATACTTTGTAATTTATATTCATATCTTTATCCCACTATCCGGCAAGTGTTTGGTTTCTGATCAATACCAACATGGTGTGCAAGAGGTAACTATATAAACGACTCATTCAAATTTCTCCAATAAGGGGAGGTAATTCTCCAATAAGGGGAGGTAAGGGGATCAAAACTCGTTGAGTGTTGAATTAATTTGTTATTGTGAGTCCGTCAACGAAAGCTGGTTTAAAAGGTCTTCCGGGTCCACGGGTTATTTGATTGACCAAAGAAAAATCCTTCGGGATTTTCTTTTAAAGAAACATTGTGTGCAATAACTTGAATTGAACTCATCGGATTAAAGTGAAGTCAAAGTTCCAGTCGATTACTTGACGAGTCAAATTTAAGATTGGTCTCAGCTTGGAAGTCAAGTTCGTGCTATGAAGTACTCACGATGATCTAATGGCAGTGAAACTCTATGAAAATTTCATGTTAGTAACGTTTGACCCGGAATCATGACTTGTATGAGCTTGAATTAAGGGAGTCAAAAGTGTTGATGTTCAGCAAAATTGTTTACCTGGTCGTCTGAAAAATTCTGCTTAATACCCTATTAACCCGCATTTCATTGCATGCAGTCACTATTATTTAATTCCTTCGTTCCAAGATGTGACATTTCAACTTTACGTACTTAATTTTGATTCGTATTGTGAAACGATCTGATATTATTTTGTTTAATTGTCAGAATGAAAGACAAAATTATTCAAAATATTTATTGAATAGTTTAAAAAGTAAAATTGTTACATCTACATGAGACCGAAAATAGTAATACTCCCTCCGTCCCATAGTTTTTACAATATGTACGTATTTTGTATCATTCTATATGAATGAATACAAATCTCGTTTTCATATGAATTTACGTCTGATCGTCCCACAATATGTACTAGCTTAAAGTACATAACTTATATAACCACTGATATTTCACGATAAATTTTTTTAAAAAAAATATGTTTGATTGTCGTTGCACGCGTATATCAAACTTTCATCGACACACTGTAAAGTCAATATGTTGCAAAAATTCCAGAATTAAGGGAGTATATACTCCTTTCATCACATGAAAACGCAATATCTTTAAAAGTATATATATTCAACACGTACTTTGATGATATTTGTTCTAACATTAGACAATGTTTGAAGCTCCGGCACCCACCGTCGAAGGTACATTGCTTATATTAGGATTATTGCTTTATGATAAATTTTTCTAAGATGATGTTTGATAGTTTTGTCATATCGGTCAAAATTTATCTCGACGAGCACTTCCTGATCCAACGTTGCGGTTATTATGCGATGGAGGGAGTATGATACTTAATTTTTTATTCATTATTTTCTCCATTTTAATTTAGTTGTCGTTCAGAACAAAACACACAAATTAAGAATTCTTAATAACACATCTTAATGATATAAGAAAATTTCATTATTATCCTTATTAATCATATAAGGAAGTGATGATTGTATTGAATGAGTTAAAGAATTTAGAGCAACAAATATATAGATAAAATTGATAAAAAAAATTCAATTTTTGCATAGATATTTTGGAATTCTAATTCACTTCACAAATGACGATAAATTAAAACGGAGGGTAGTTTGTATCCCTCTCTAACAAGTCCATAAAAGATGGATGCATCCCTATCTAATGTTGTTATTTTCTCCGTTTTATAATATAAATAACATTTATTTATTTGAATCGTTTTAAAAAATATATAATATATTATAATAAGAAATATTTTCACATAAAAAATATCAAAATAAATCATCAACTACATTATACACTATTTTTCTTATAATTATTATAATAAATCTTATAATTATTTTAAAAAATATTTTTTAAATTAAATTTTATAAAAATTCAATATATGTATAATTTATATATTTATATTGAATCAATAAATTGCTTAAAATGATGACAGTAATATTCTCAGCCAGATTTCTACATACATTGAATACTCAAGCCCACACTACCCCTTTTTCCCCATTTCGTTATCTTCACATAAACATTAAACTCTCGACATTTCCAAAAACATCCCCAAATCTCTCCTCGTCTCTCTCTCTCTCTCTCATCTCCCCACTCTCGCGACTCCTCACTCACCCCACTCAAATTCACTCATTTCACTCAATAAATCATCAAATCAACATCGACCCATTTCTCATCTCATCGTCGCGCCAAAACCATTTTCGTCTCATCTCCGCTCTCGATCAAACATGATCACCGCTCGTCAATCCAAGTAACACCACTATTTTATCCTTTTAATCTTCCACATTTTGTATTTGATTCTTGTTTTTTGATTGATTTTATGAGTGGATTGATGGGCAGGAAGCGGGGGCTGGTGATTGGGGAAAACGGGGGCGAATCGTCATCGTCGATGATGATTATGGATTTAGATAATGATGACGAGGATGTGATTGAGATTCCGCCGCCGGCGGTGTTTTCGAGTCCCAAGAAGGCGTCCAAGCAGAAAGAGGTGTGTGGAGAATTGTTGGGTGATTGATTGATTGGTTTTTGGGAGAATTTTTGGGGGGTTTTGTTTGGCGGGATTGTTGGTTTTGGGGTTTAGGGTTTTGGTTTGGGCGATTGGGTGTGATGGGTTTGATGGATTGTGTTTTGGGGGCGATCAGAGAGGTGGGTTTGGAGAATTAGGGCAAAAATTCCTCTTTTTTCTTTTTTGAATGATGTGCTAAGACTATGACATCTTTGTATCTATGTTGCCGACTCCGTGTTTTAAGGATTTGGGGTTTTGGTAATTGGTGTTGTGGGTTTGATGTGCATTGTTCATAGTGTGATTAGGGAGGTGTATTTTGAGGAATTAAAGCAAAAGTACTTTTTTTCCCACGATGTTTCGGAGGATAATATGTAAAGTAGAAGAGAATGATGTGGTCGAATTTATGTCGCTAAACTCCGTGGTTTGGGGGTTCGGGTAATTTGTGCTGCAGATTTGATGTGGACTGTTGGATGGGTGTGATCAGGGAGATGTATCTTGAAATATTAGCGTAAAAAGACTCGTTTTGATCAGGGTAATTGTAATTATGTTGTCGACTCCATGGTGTAGAGTTTTGGGGTCTTGGTTAGTGGTAACAGGTGTAGTGGGTTTGATGTGTATTGCTGACTGGATGTGATCAAGGAGGTGCATTTCAAGAAATTAGGCTAAGATGTTTTTTTTTCCATTCTTGGTTTAGGTGATTGGGTCTCTATAGTAATGAGGTTTCCTAATCGTGTCTTGGTTTGGGTGTTTCTTTGTGATTTGCATTTCAGAGTCTGTTGAGAAACTCATGTTGCAGTCTTGAGCATTGTAGCTCCTATACACATGGTTCATGAGTCACCGCCCCTGTTTTGTTGGCCTAGGATTGAGGCCCACGTTGCTATGTGTTTCTGTCAAGCCTAGTGTTACTAATATAGCTTTGTCATTAAAGAGTATATGTCAAACCAGTGTTCTATGTATTGCTCTGTGATTTTCAATGAGGTATCCATGTGATTTATGTTTAAATTAGCATTGTGTGTACAACAGCCTTTAATGTGCATAAACTTTTGTACTGCAGTCGAGCCTTTTCCTTCTTGGCTAGTAGTTGGAATCGAACTGTCAACAAAAGAAATGGGTCTGAAGGTGCCCATAAAATAGAAAAAGGAAAATTAGAGAGTTGTTCATTATTTCATATCATGTGAGGACTGCTTTTGGATAAATGTAGAAGCTAGGGTTGAATGAAAATTGCCAAACGAGTAACATTATGCGGGATCTTTGTTACAATGAGTTGTGTTATTCAGTTGCAGTGAGTCCCCAGAGCTTGCATAAGCTGTGAGACCTGTTTTGTGAGAAGGTGAGCTGCTGAAACTGGGTTGGAACCTCGTAATGCTACTTATCTTACTATAATTGCTACTCTATGAGAATGACTTTGCAGACTCTGACATTCTTCAATGATTTCATTTGGTCTTTTGTGGAAATTTTGTTTGTTCCTGATTTTCTTAACCTTGCTCTTTCTACTTCTTAGAGTTTTTTTTTTTTTTTTTGTGTGACTGAATTTCTGTTTTGTAGGTTATGCACTATGATGTAATTGATGTTGACGATTACGAAGATTCAGATGATATCTTTATGCTAAGTGGATTTGAATGGGTCGACATGCGACCAAATGGAAAGGTAACCAACTCATGCTATTATGATTGGGTGCAAACTATACACAAGTATTTGTTTGGATCATATAGTTTTTCCCTCTGTCGTTTTTTATATATTTGTTTCTTCTCTCTTTGCACTCTTCCTCAAAGAATTCACCCGCGCCTAGTCAGAATCCTGGAGGTGCTGCAGCGGGTACGCTTAAGACTCCACAAAGCAAGCCAGGCCCACCGCCTATTGTTTACGAACATTATCCCGAGTTGGATCCTTATGGATGTTATGATCATGAGATTGCGATGATGCAAGCTCATTTCGACAGTCTGGATACTCCTACTGGAGTTGAGGTCTCTATTCCTTGGTGGCCATATCCTGCAATCAGCGAGACAGATGTTTCTGCAAAAATGTCATCGTCATCATGCTTGCAGTTTTGTGACAAACCCGGCAGTGGGGAGAGTAATAACTTCCAAACTCCCAAATTTACTCAACGTATGCAAACAGTCAGCTCGTCACCTAAACCCTTTAATAGTTCCTTCAAGCGTGCTACTTCATCATCTTCATCTCAAAATGGAGTTCATCCAAAATGTAATGGTGGCGCTTCTCACATGGTGACGAATCCAGTAAACTACGGTGTTCCATTTCATTCAGCTGCTCTTTCTGGTAACAGTCTCTCACCAGGCAATGATGCTTTTTCTCAGTCTCTAGTCCCATGGAACTTTTATCAAAATATTGCGCCTATGTTGCCAGTTCCTCCCTTTACTCAGCTTAGTAAAACTCAACTTAGTCAGACGTCCACGATTAACAAGCTGGGCATCCCCCACGGATCCAGTGCGAGTTTCTCTCCAAGTTATAAAGTCCATAAGGCTGTTGCCGGAAGTGGTCTCACATCTTCTTCAAATGTAAATCCTTTCATTCAAGATCCAAATTATTTCTATAAGACTGTTGCCGGAAGTGGTCTCACATCTGACAATCCTCTCATTAAAACTCATACAAATATGAGCGCAAAAGATTCGATCCCTGTTGATTTTGTTTTCCGAAGCAATGGAGATGGAAATGAAATTGATTTGCTGAAGAAGTTAGATGCTTTTAAAAGGTTCGATATTGTGGAGGACCATTCTGACCACTACTACAGTACGAAAGCAAATGGTTCAACCCAGGTCAGTGTTGGTTTAAATCAATTTACATCGATGAATTTTCTTGCTCTACACATAAGATGGTGTATCAAATATGATTTCTCTTTTTTCATAACTAGTTATCAAAGAAGTCGGTCAAGACAATCCAGGAAGAATGGAAGATTTTGGAAAAGGATCTGCCAGGTATTCTTCACAGTTCATGGTGTTAATTTGTTGAATAGTTTCCTAGTTATTTGAAACTTGAATTTCCTGAATAATTTTTTTGTTGGGGTCCAGAATCATTCCGAGTGAATAACATACTCCATATGCCCTGTAAAGTTTAACACTTTTTTGGTTCGTGAACTTTTTACTGGAGTTACGGATTTTCTGCTGTTGATTACTCAATGTGTTTGAAAGAGTGATATTGGGTTTTAGTAGTTTACATTGCTAACGTTCCCATCGGTTGAACTTGTACTCTTTTTCTTGATTGTGACAGATACCATCTTCGTAAGGGTATATGAAACAAGAATGGATCTATTGAGGGCTGTTATTATGGGGGCCGAGGGCACTCCATACCATGACGGAATCTTCTTTTTCGATGTGCTTTTTCCTTCCGACTATCCAAATAAGCCACCTGTATGATACTATTTCTTCCTCAATCCTTTCTTGCTCGACTGTCTATTTTGATATGAACTCATGTTTTCTTTTCTTTCTTGTAGCTTGTTTACTACCACTCAGGCGGCCTTCGACTGAATCCGAATCTTTACAATTGCGGAAAAGTGTGCCTCAGCCTCCTTAATACTTGGCACGGCGACAAAGATGAGAAATGGAAGCCTGGTTACTCCACTATTCTTCAAGTCCTTGTGTCCATACAGGGTTTGGTTCTTAACTCTAAGCCCTACTTCAATGAGCCTGGATATGCCCATTCAAACGGCACTCTGAGTGGTGAAAAGCTGTCTGATCAGTACAATGAGAACACGTTCCTCTTGTCGCTGAAGACGATGCTATATGCAATGAGACGATGCCCAAAGGTATGCTGTCATTGCAATGCTGCTGTGTTTCCTCCGCCGTTTTGACCATTGATGCCTTGCATTATGATTGACTTCTGATTATGTTACTATTAATGACCTGAGCAGTCCAAGCTTATTCAGTGCTTGGTGCCTATGGGTTCATTCTTCTTTTTTTGTATCCTACGCTTGTCAGTGTCACTCAAGGTAAAGTCGCGAAGGCAACAACTGAGATAATCTCGTAAGGTGCAGTGTCTTGGGAGGGGAACCAAGTTAATCTCGTAAAGTGCAGTGTCTTGGGAGGGGGACCGAGTTAATCTAGTAAAGTGCAGTGTCTTAGGAGGGGGAGATGTACGGAGCCTTACCCTTATTCTATTACATGAAGACTATTTCTTGATCCCCAATGAGAGTGTTGGACCTGTGACCATAAGATTGGGAAGGGTTGCTCACCAGTAAGCCCCACCTTTTTTGACTTATTGTGTGTTTGGAAGTAAGAACGTAAAATCTAAATGCAACCCATGGATCCGCCACAAAATTCCCTTATTTTACCCGTGGTTTCTTGGCATTCACATGATATTGTAGTGGTATTAGTATTTTATATAATTGCGTCATGTTATGTTATCCCTGATATCCAGCTCATGGCGGTAGAAGTTAGAAGGATAGTTATATGGTTCAATCCCAATGCATATTTTTGCGTCATGCATCTTAGAACATCAATAACTTTCTGCTGAACCCTGAACTTGTAATCGTTAGAGTGGTTCTTTGCCATTTTAAACTAGTCTTGAGTTTTCTCCTGTGATTGTGGTGCCTAGGTGAGTATGGGTTCTTTGTGTTTGTTCTCATTAGTTGCCATATGCTTCATGTACTAAGCCCGAAATTTTGAAATTTGGCTGCAGCACTTCGAAGATTTTGTATATGGGCATTTCTTCAAGCATGCTCACAAGATATTAGAGGCATGTCAAGCATATAAGAATGGTGTTCAAGTTGGGAGGACCGTTAATGATGGTAGTGGTGGTGCTCCGAAGCCTAGCAGCACCTACTGCTTCCAGACACTCAAAATGAGTTTGCCGGGCCATGTGAAGCCGCTTGTTGAAGCATTTACAAAGATCGGCGTCAAGGATTGCGATAAGTACTTCTCCCAAGATAACTGACATGACAAGCTTTGGACTGCTGACAGACGTTTTTGGATAAATGTAGGGTAGAACTGCACAGGGATGCCGCGTACATATGTTGATAGCTGGAGTTTCTTCTTATTTTTTGAATGCAGACTTTCGGTTTTTGGAGTTTTCTCTTTCCGTGTAGACGTAGATGGATAATTTGTGCTAGGGCTATAATTTTTTGTCAAATGGATATCTCAAATGAATTTATCGAAATCATTGTTTAACTTCCTCAACTATTTGAGCTCAGTTGCACAATGTACATGTTCTCATACAACAATTGTAGCCAACTTTTGATTAACTCAGACGATATAACAGAGCTGCATCTATTGTTGGCAATATCCTGCACCGTGTGATCATGGACCTTATGCTTCTCGCCGAGGCTGGGTGGACATACGGTGCCAGGTATGATCCACGCATAATGTAGAATCACAGGGAAGCTTTCCATTGCTGCCGAAACGTCTGAAGTTGTTTTGACAAACAGGTCGTCCTCTGGTGAAGAAGTTTCAGTGCTTCAGAGCACTTAGCAGCGTTCGGTCCAGTCCTATAATCCCCTTCACAGTAGGGATCTGTATGGAGAATGCTAGCAATATATACCTTTGTGTAGTAGTTTGGAAATACTTCCTTTCATCCATTGATTTCCCATGGACTTGTTCGAAACTGATAGCTTTTATTTTCTTGATACGTTTTTTTTTGTCATAAAATTAATGAAGTGGTATTTTTTTCGATAATCTTTTAACATACAAATATCAAATCAATTTTATCTGTTATAATATATGTATTAATTTTTTTAATTATTATAATAAATTCTACTATCAAAAAAATATAAACGCATATAAATTTTAATTATTATGAAACGGAGGATAACAAACGAGAAGGAAAATGCTACAAGACTTTCCATGAATAAAATATGTTACAATCACTAACAAGTCATTAACCATCCACACACATATCCTCTTAAACCCTAAACCCTCCTCTCTTCTCTATATATCACCCCTTCTCCGCCGCCCTCACTGCAAACTCACCCATTTCTCATCAATGGCGACTTTACGAGCTTCCCTCAAACTCTTCTCATCACGCACCCATCTCTTTACCGTAGCCAAACACCTCCTCCCATTCCCCACCACCATTGCCGCCGCGGCCACCACAATCAAACCCGTTCTCGATCGCCCTCCTCTTTTCCCCTCCTGGACTCACCAACATGGTCTTCTCTCCCAAGTTCCGCAGGTGATCGGGGGTGAAGGTAAGGAGGGGAAGGTAGCAGCAATCGTGGAGACGCGGGGATGGGTTGATGATGATGATGATGGGTTTCGTGATGAGCATGAGGGTGGTGGGATGAGTAATATTGATGTGGTAGAGTGGGATGAGTCTGAGGATCATGAGGATGATGATGAGGAGGAGGACGACGACGACGACGACTTTGATTTTGATGAGGACGATGTCAATGTTGGGGATGATCAAAAGAAGAAGTTGAAGTAGTAGTTGTTAGAACAACATTAGCAGATCGAGTCTGATTATTGGTTCCTTGATCTAGAGTTCGTTTGATGTGGTCGAGTTTCATGTTGCATAATGATGAATTGAATTGTGATTTTCTTTATAGGTTTTTTTTTATTGTTTGTTGAATTGGTATGGGAGTGAACTCTACTCTTAATAAGTAGAGTTTGTTTGGTGAAAATGCTTATTTGATTATATGCAGTTCTCTTTGCTCCTCTTCTTGTTCCTTTCTATGCAGAATCTGCTCAATTTTGGTGAACAATCACTTCAGTCTGTGACTCCGTGGTGATCCTAGATTGTTTTAACATGAATTTTAATCTTTCAAACCATGAAACCACCATGAAGTATCATGTCCAACTATCGGAACAACTGGTGAAGGATTTCATGGAGTTTGTTCCTCGGAATTCACAGATGTCATCGCCAAAAAGATATTGGATTTGCAGGAAAATGATTCAAAGAGTTTATTCCTTAGAAGAAGATTAGCATGGAATTGCGAACTGTAGCAATGCAACTCGTTTTGCCAGTTAATGTCGTTATAGCACCAACGGCGCTCCCATAGCTTATATTATCATCAGTCAGAAACTTATATTCTCATCAATCACAAACACAGAACACGTTTCCTTTTTATACGACATCTATACAAGGAAATGTAAATAAGGTGCCGTTCATCTCCTTCATTTTGGGACCAACTGGTTCCAGGGTGTGTTGACCCCTTTTCAATTCACCATCGTTGGGAGAAACCACATGGTTCTCCGGAGGTGAACATTGTCTAATTATCAATCTGTTCCATGTATATCTTCTCAAAAGATATATATTTTTTAGGAAAAAAAATTCTTATTGCAAAATTTCAAAACCGTTGTTCCCTTTTGCACAACTTCAATCTTCCCCTCAAGGGCATATGACCATTTCCAAAGTTGAGGAGGCTATGTGCCAAGATCCGAAACTTCAGGATGTTTAAATGCTATTTTTCCTTTTTAGAATTGTGAACCTATGTCTGATTGGTGCCATTATCTCACCCTGCACAATCATATTATGATCATCATTTGGTGACTCGTGCAGGTTTCTCCCGATGCTGTCTTCAGCACCGCTGTGACTTCTTAAAAATATTCCCAGAGTTACCACCCACACCATTGCAGCTAGAGGAAGATCTAGAACAACTTAAAGTTCTTGAAAATGGTTACAAGATGAAGGTACTCTTTAAATTTTACTTATTTTGCTCTCTTTGGAAGATTGGAAACCTATGGTTTCACTTGTGACGGTACCGCTGCTTTCAAAGTGCATATACACCGAATCATATATTGGCCGAACCTTTCTGCTTATCTCTGTGATAAACCAAACGTCCAAACCAGTGTTTAAAGAGAAAGATTCATGTACTTTCTCTGAATTAGTATTCATTATGCTGGACTAAGCGTACTTAGGTCAGTGATCAGAATGAGAAGCGTATGGCTTGTACCTCATAGCACAATAGTCCATCAGGCCGTGCAAATAAGTTATAATCGGCAATTAGATTGAGAATCAATTTAGAGATCTTAGCTTTAAGCTCACATCCAGCTTCTTTAGCACGATAAGTCAACTTTACAGGATCTATCGTCTATTATATAGTATGAATCCTATGGTTTGGTTGTTTTCGACCGGAGGGCTGTTGGAAGCCATGCTATAAGATTTTGCTTCCTTCTCTGTTTCGATTCTTGACCAGTCTGACATTTAGTGTTTTGTTATGTAGGTCATAAAGGTTGAACATGATGCCCACAGCATCGACACCCCTGAAGACGTGGCAAAGATCGAGAATTTTATGTGTGAGAAAACCTGCCCTAACGCCCCGTTTCAGACCTTTGATGTTTCTTCATACGATTACTCCACAGTTTGGTATGCTCCGCTTCAGTTAGGAGTTAGAACTGCTTTGGCCTCCAGGTTTTGACCATCCTCGCTTTTCTCGTATACAACAACTGACATGAGATTAGGATGTATCCCCTCATAAAATGCCACTTCTCTTTGTGATAATCCTTTTTTTGAGTTTCTCGTAGTTCACTTGATATCTGTTTCGCCTTTTCGGATTGTTCTGTAATCTGTTTTGTACCTCAGTTGTTCCTAGTGTTGTTATGTACCTCTGTAGATTAAGAATGAGGAAAGGATAAAAGTAGAGTAACCTTCATCCTGTCTGTACTGCGATTGTGTAAATTTACTGTTAGACTTCACTTCAAATAGATTTTCTCAAAACTTTAAAGACTCTGGATGTTCCTTTATTTCGACTCTTGTCACTCGTGTTGTGGGCTCTTCCACGATTATGATATCTTCTCCAAAGGTTCTTGTTTATGTTCGAACAAGTCCTTGAATCAATGTGGGAAAAATGTACTTTTTTCGGATATTTGATCAATTTTACTGATCGAGTGGGGTAGATTCTACGAAGAATGTAAACCTTAAGCCTTCCCCAACATTCTTTTTTTTTTTTGGTGTATAGGATTCAAACTAATGTAGGAAACTTTTTTTATTAGTTTTTCACATGTTATTTTTTTATTGATTAATAGTTATATCTATAAATGTTTTATTGATTTAAATATATTAAATTTTTATTGATTTATACATGATTATTAGAAATATTATTATAATTAATCATAATTAAATATTTGTGTAAAATCATTAACAAACATCATCAATTTATTTTATCATAAAATCGATCATATTGTATCAAATCAAATATTAAAATAAAATCAAACAAAAACAAAAAATAAAAAAATTATGATAAAAAATAAATTTAAAACATAATTATATTATCCGAGATATAAACAAGACAGATGTACTTATCTAAACATAATTTTGACCGATGTTTCTGGTAGTCGCAAAGCATCCTTCTATTTCTTGCAAGAAACACAAAACTCATAAACCCTTGCCTGTGTTTTGCACCCAAACCCTACAAAAACCTTACTCAAACCTTCTCCCACTCATTCCCACAAATCCGATCTCAATCACCACTATGCATCGACTCATCTTCTCCCTCACCACCACCAAGAACCCAGCCCTCAACTTCCCTCATCTCCTTTTCTCCACCATTCCTGCCTGCACCAGTACCCTCTCCTCCACCAGCAACCTCTACACCCAAATCTGCCTCATCGGGTCCCAACACGCCAGCGTGGTTCCCATCCTCGACAATTGGATTGAAGGGGGCAACAGGGTGAAGGCCGATGAGGTGCAGAACATCATCCGGGCGTTGCGAGCTCGGAAGCGATTCAATCAAGCGCTCGAGGTGAGGGTTGGGGTTACATTTTGGGTATTCCATGAAATGTTTAGAGTGTCGAGACCCTGTTGATTGACGGGGTTGTTGTTGATGAAATGTTTAAGCGATTAGGGCTTGATTGAGTTTGTTGGGGTTGTGATTCGAAAATGTGATGTTTGGTTCAGTATTACTCGAATTTGAGAGCTCAAAACGATCAGATATAAGATCGTGGGTTACTTAAATTATTGTTTATTGGTTTTGAGTTGGAACGAGAGAGGTTTAATAAGTAGTTTGCTGCGTGTGTAAAAGAATCAAAGGTTGTGTTGATTGGTGAGCATCCTGAAACAGGTATTGATAATGTCGATTGTAGCAAATGTCACGATTATTTCGTAACGGAGGGAGGGACTATAATCTTGTATGTTCTTGATGGATTGGTGTTTGGGATTTTTGGTGAAATGACCCTAATGGAGGGGGTTTGATGGAGTTTGTCCTAGTTGTATATTGTCTTGTTTTGAGTAAGTCATGAATCAGGATGCCGGATTCGTGGTTCTTGTGTCTGGGTATCGATTAGCAGACGTGGTTTAAAATTAGAGTGCTGTAGTTTCTTATCCCCTGAGCAGAAAATATACAATTAACCTACTTGTTGTGGTTACAGGTTTCGGAATGGATGAGCAGCAAAAGAATTTGCCCAGTTTACACGGGCGATCGTGCCAGGCAGCTAGACTTGATTGGCAAGGTCCACGGGCTTCAAGCCGCCGAGAGCTTTTTTCTTCAAGTGAACGAAAAATCAGAGAAGATTTATGGTGCTCTTCTTAATTGTTACGTTCGAGAAGGCCTGATCGAAAAGTCCCTCTCTCATTTCAAGAGGATGAAAGAAATGGGCTTTGCAAGCGCTCTCAGTTACAATAACATCATGTCCCTGTATTTACACGCAGGGCAGCCCGAGAAGATCCCTCAACTAATGTCTGAAATGAAGGCCAATAGAGTTGCCCCTCATAATTTCACTTATAGGATCTGTCTCCAATCGTATGGAATGAGATCTGATTTCAGTGCTATGGAGAGGCTTCTCAATGACTTGGAGCAGCAACTCCTTATTCCCATTCACTGGTCTGTCTATGTTACTGCGGCAAGCATCTACCTCAAAGCCGGGCTCAAGGAGAAAGCTCTGCTTTGTATGAGAAAAGCCGAAAGGCTGCTAAAAAGAGATGCCACTGGTTACAATAATTTAATTACTCTATATGCAAGTCTTGGGGACAAAGCAGAGATGTTACGGCTTTGGGATGTGAAGAAGACTATTCCAGCAAAGACAATAAATAACGACTATATGACAATGATGGGCTCTTTGGTCAAGCTCGATGCGCTTGAAGAGGTGGAGAAACTGTTCGAAGAGTGGGAATCAGCTGCTAATACTTCGTATGATTTTCGGGTCCCCAATATAGTTTTGAAAGGATATACAAAGAGAGGACTTCTTAGGGAAGCGGAAGCATTCCTTGAGAAGATCATTGAGAAGGGACGTAGGCCGGTCCCAAATAGCTGGGAAATCATTGCGGCTGGGTATGTGAACCAAGGGGAAAAGGAGAAGGCTTTGCAGTGCATGAATAAGGCTTTTGCCTTGCAGCGGGAACATGATGGATGGTCACTCAAGCCCAGGACTGTGACGAGCATACTTGATTGGCTTAGTGAGAACGGTGAAGTTGAACGGCTGGAATCATTTATCGAGTCGCTGAAGAGGGCAGTTCCTGTGGATCGAGAGATGTACCATGCGTTGCTCAAAGCAAACTTGAGAAAGGGTAGGGATGTGAATGGTGTATTGCAGGACATGAAAGCCGATAATATAGATGAAGATGACGAGACTAGGAAGATAATGTGCTCACCAGAGGAAACTAGGAAGATCATGTGTTCAACTGAGGAAACTATGAAGATTATAAGTTCCCCGGAGCAAACTGCGAAGATTATGAGCTCAGAAGTGGAAACAAGGAAGATCATGAGCTCGACTGAGGAATGTAATTGAGCAGGCCAATATTATCGAATGCTGCTGACGTATCCAAAGAACAGCTCCTGGAACGATTTCAGGACGGCCAAGCAACTCAAGGAAGGCGATATAGTAAGACTGAGTTACCGCAGGAGCTATCAGCTGCTGGAGATCGGAGTCGAAAGATCGATGATGCCGAGGCCAAGTATCGCAAAGGCCAGTGCTACTTAATGTAACTGCATTGGTGCTGGAGAAGAGTATTACGATGATTACAGTTTCAGGAGATAACTCGAAGAACGACTGTATATAGCTTGGAGTTATGTCATGGAGTTTCATCATAGCCGAGTTTCTGTTGGGAATCTCAATGATTTAGTTTGCATTTTGTTCTTCTAAGTTTCTGGAATTCCATGTGAAGTGCCAAGACTAATTGTAATCGTTTTCTTATCCCTATTCCTGTAATAAAGAATCAAATCGTCAAAGAAACCTATTACAAAAACAGAGAAGGATGAAGAATATTGAATACATGACAAGAGCTCAATTGTCCTCAGACTGTCTCAAGAGCGACACTACTTCCAAACTTCAGAAGTCCCCTTCAGTGAAACGATGAAGCCAAATTGACGGTCTTTGAACTAGCCCTAATAGGGACGGACGAAAGGTTCTAGATTATAACATATGGACCATGATGTTAGGAGTATGATTTCTATTAAATGATATTGATTTTCACATGATTTGACATATGATAATTATAACGGTTGTGAAACGATCAAATAATATTTTATATAAATTTGATATATAACATTAATCATAAATTATGTATTTTTATATGTGGATGATTGAGAATAGTGTAAAAATTATATGACAAGCATACAAAGTTCTCGGCTTATTCGAAGAATGTTTAAAACAGACTATCAATTGAAGTACTGTAACATCCTTTTATTTGTGTTGAAGAATCAAAACCTGTGCTCGGATAGTCTAACAACCACTTGCAGGTTTTCCTCTTTCCCTTTACACTCCCTCCTCCGACCACCGACGCCGCCGCCGCCACGACACCCTTCTCCGCCGCTTGCTTCACCTCCTCTTTAATCCATTATTCTCCGCCACTGCAACTTTCCAACAAGGTACTTGAAATTACCCATCATCGCGGTTACCTTTCCACAATTTTCTGTAATCAAAATTAAAACAAATTGAGATGCTTAACCAAAAAAGGAAAAAGAAAAAGAAATGTAATTGAGATGATGTCGAGAGGCAAATTCTTCAATCTAGTCGGCTTTCTCATGTCTTGATTTATGCCTTAGAGTAGAGATGATCAATGGTGTTGTGTAGTGGAGTTGTTAGTATGATAGGTATTGGGAAAAGTGGGTATTGGGAAAAGTGGGATTTATTGGGTACATTACGAGAACTATGATGCATGCGTGTTAGGTGTTTGATGATATGTCTGTGAAGGGGAGTGTTGAAAGATATGGTTAATAGGTAACCCGGGCACATTACGGCTAGCAAAATGGTGTTTTAAGTGCGTGCTTATAGTTGACAATTATTATTAAGAGTTCTTGTAGGCTGAAGATTTTGTATGAGCTTAGCAGCCGTCTACCTGAGCTCGTCTGTGATTGGTTTCGTGTTGATTGTTCTAGGTTTGTGAGGGATTTTCTCTGTGTTCACTTCTGAAGCTCATGTACTAGTTAGTGGTTGTTCAGTATGACATAATGTGTTCTGCCTTCCGATTGAGAAAGTAGCCCAATCGCTTGGTGTTAGCACAATGTATGCTAGTTTGTAGGCCACTTACATGGTAAGGACTTGACTTAGGAATGAGGAGAAGTCGTCATTTACTCTTTAAGGTTATTGTTCTAGGTTAAACTCGGCAAGAGAAAGAAGCAGGACGTTGAGCGAAATATGGAAGTTTTTGAAGTGTTCTGCTGATCGAATTTGCAGTGTCGGGCTGATTTGAAGACTTGAGATGTCTTTGCTGATAAACTTTTGTTGATGTAATTCTACAGAAAGACATGGGAGCCAGGGGAGTTGTTCCGGACAAGTGGTCTATGAGGATTCTGTGGGCTTGCGCTATTGGAAGTGCGATAAGTAAGAATCTCAGATTCCATGATCGCCTTCGTTTTTCTAATTTCTTTCTGTATGCATCACTGATCATGGATCTTTTCATTTTCTATCTACAGGCCTTTACATGGTTGCTGTTGAGAGACAGATGAAGAATAGAGAGAAGATGATGGCAGATGCTCTCCAAGGAGTTGAAGCTGGTGGTGGATCAGACGAGGATGTCTAAGAAAATTTTGTTGCATGGACAATGGCTCCAATGAATGAGTGAACTCTCGGCAATACTATCACGATCCTTTGCATCCATACTGATAGTGTGTTGTAATGTCGTTGAGCTAAATCTTCTGTAACTTGTTTTTCTAATGATTTGGAATGAGTAGGCTGACCGTGAATACATCTTGTGGCTTCACGATCATATTTCCTTTAATGATCAGAAGTTGGCGAGTTTCCAAATCTTTTTGTGTTCTGATATCTATTCCTCTTTGTGCGACCCTCATGTTCTTGGTTTATTCACGTATATCAGATGCTTTTTACAGTTCTCATCCTATGGATCGCGACTGATTGCTACAATGTGTACCAGCAATATGGCTTAACAAATCATTAGAACACTGGTGTGGATCCTCGTAATGGGATGATGGTGGAGTTATTGATTTCCAAAGCTGGCATCATATTTACCATATGTATTTCGATATGCATTTGAAGGACGATGACAGCAGATTGCTATGTTACAAACGAACAGAGAAACAACACCATATAAGCTTCCATTATATCATTCTGCTTATCCATTTCAGTGATGGCAAACTCACACAAGCAGCTTGTTGATTACTTGGAATGTTCAGCATCATGTCATACACAATATTTCAAAACCAAGGTCAAGCAATACTTCGAACCGAAAACTCTCTTCATCTTGGATCTAATGCACCCCCAAGGGCACATCTTTGAACTCAAACTCGCAGTTCGAATTTGTGATTTTCACCCTTGTATCACACCAGCGTCGCCTTCTATCAGACTATCACCTTTGTCCTATAGATCACATTTACGATATTGTAACTACAACATTTCCTAGAAGAATCAATTTGGCAAAAGAAATCTACAACACCAACAAACAAGCAACAAAACATTACGTTTCCTGAGGAATCACTCTCTTCTCGCAGGCATTGATGATGACCTTGCCACCGCCTGTAGGTCAAGCCGGGATGATGTCGAAGAAGACATGGAGGCCGAGTGTCCAAGGAGTGGAGAGCCAGATCTACTGGTCGAAGGTCCATAAGTAACCAGGGAAGGGGTTGCCATCATAGGCAAAGAAGTTGGTTGTAACTCAATGTAGGAAGCCATAGGAATCCCGCTCGTCTCTGGAATGTCTAGGAGACGATCGTCATAGTCTTCCAGAGACATGACTGTGCTTGTCTCAGTGCGGATCGTTGAATCCTCCCTGTGGTGGCCATGTCTTCTCTTCTTCTCGACAGACTTCTTCCATATATGAAGCGTCTCCCTTATTCTTTGAGGAACTAAGGCCGCCTTATAATTTGAACCCATCTGAAGCGGAAATATTGGTTAAAAGCAAGTAATCGAGCGCTTATGCATAAAATAAAGCTAGTGCAGATAACATAGAGTCAAACTCCGTCATGTTAAGTGTTACTGATCAATCATTACCTGAGTTACCAGCGCGTAGAGAGGCAGAGTACTATAGCTGCACAAGAACTGCCCAAAGAAGCTGCAACAAAAGCAGCATCAGAACACGAGGAATCTTTCAGCTGCATCAATTAATTAATCTTGGTGATGGGAAGGACACAAGATACATACCCAATGATAAGTCGTAGGTAGACAAGCAAATGGTTGCTAATGAAGCAAGAATTATATCCAAATTGCCACTGTAATGCAAGCGCAGTGTGTTGAAATCAGGTTTCAGTCCGACAACAGATTATCACGAAAATTGAAAAATGACAGAAATAAAGTGCAGGTATCAAAGAGACATACCCAGTACCAGAAAAATGAGGCCAGCTCAAACGAATTCTGGAATCAAAAGAACAAATAGTAAGTTACTTTATAAAGCAACATTTATCCGGTGCAGAGTAGCATATTATCAGTTCAAGATAGCATACCTGGAACAGGATGAAATGAATAATCTTCAACAACAGTTCTGGTTTCTTAAACCAAAAAAGATCATCACGAGGCGTTAGCTTCGTCCCCGAGAAGAATCCCGATATTCCAGCACTCTCAAGGGTCAATGTCGCAATGACGTGCTGCAACTTGGTGCCTATCAGGAGAACCAGCTGCATGATAACGTAAAACAGTGAGAGAGCTTCATAGTGCATACTGCTGACATCAGAGTACAAGCTTTAGCAAGTTTCCAGCCTAACCAACTATAAGTATTTCAGCTCCCTAGGAGCATCTGGTATTGTACATTCAACTTTTAGCTCAAGTATGATAATTTGCTTTCAGTAGACTTTCAAACATGTCCATTTAACAATGTACAAATTATCTTCATAAAAAAAAGTACAAATTATCATACTTCAGCTAAAAGGAAAATATCATATAACCATTCGACATGTCCATTTAACAATGTACAAATTGTCTCATCCTGCCGTGTATGTTCATCAAATAGCATGGTATCCAACATTTAATCTGAGCCAATTCTCCAACCTAACACTGAAGATCACATATCCCAAAAAAATCAAACATCAGCTAGAGAATCAAGAAGCTTTTGTTAAGTCCAGACAACGGAAAATTTAGAATCGTTAATTGTTACAGTATATAATCACCAGCACATAAATAAATAAATAAATAAATAGGGATGAATATGATCTGCAATTGATAAGGAAAATCAAAGTTGAGGGTGTAGATTTTGTCAATGGGTAGACTTACAGAGATTGGCAAAATTGCGATCCAAAAGTATAAATTGGACCCTGCAAGCAAAAGAGAAACCGATTAAACTCGAGCCTTCTAGTCTCCCAAATAAAACTGGCAAGGTTGGCTGGTTGGGATTATAATCCATCCTGTCCATAGACGATTTCAAGTCCGAATGAAAATTCAAAGGTTGTGTTGTGTGTTGGCAAGGCTAAAGCCAACACATAAAGCTGGTGATGGTTATTTGTCCATGAGAGAGATACAACATCATCTTATACAATAATGATAAATATGCTGATTCCACTTTCGCTGATGTTTCTAATAACTCAAAATTTTCTCCTGGATGAGTACACCTGTGTCATGACTGAAGTATGAATGGAATTTTATATGATGTCTTGAAGCATACCTTTTATGTTAAAAAGCATAAATGCAATGACAAATCCCCAAAGTGGACCGCTGCAAAGAAAAAAAGCAAGAAAAAATCCTTAAGATATTAACTAACAACAACAGTTTCAAAAGCCGCATACATAACAGGGAAGACAAACTGAGGTTGACGGTATATGCATCCGATTCTAGGAATAGTACCAAATGATAGTTTTAAAAAAAATGCAGAAGGCAAACTTTGTAATGACATCTCCTGATATAAATTTATTAAAGTTTTGGATGGACTATCAACGCTTCTCACTTTAATGACACTCTTTCCAGAAAAATATAGCCGAACCATGAACTACTATGTGATCACTACAACAGCAAGCAACCAAATACATACAAACAAACCGTGCATACGAAACAAGCAGGTTACCTCACACCAACAACCCTTTGGAATTCTTCTTCCATGGAGCGAATCATATACCCATGAAAGTCATATTTATACTTGAGTTTGTGAGTCTGCAGTGAATAAACAAGGAATGTAAGAAGGGAATATGAATGCTCCTTTTCTGAAATCTATGATTATTGGCATACATGAAATGCGTGACCATGGACAAACCAAAATCCAAGGTCAAGAGTTCAGAATGAAAATTGTAGAAGACTCTACTATCCAAGTCAAGACAATACACAATCAATACTCAGCATTACATCCAGATTCGCATAAATGTTGGTTGGGAAATATTTAGACTTTTGCATGAAATCTCTTATTTGTCTCATGCATTTATCGATGCACGTAATCTAAGCAAGTGACTCAGCATTCAAAACCGACAAAATGACAGACCCCTTAGCCACTATAAACCTAGAATTGGAAATCACTGGCTAACTGCATTGTTACAGGCAGTAGAAAAACGGTTCTAGTACCTAAATGCGGAATGCGGAAAGTACAGTATAGCATGAGCGAAAGAGAGAGAAGATATAAGAAAAAAAGCAAAATTTGCATGGCAAATGACAAGCACCTTAGGTGGGTGGTGTGGCACACGGGCAAACTTTGCATGCTATAATAGAACTCTTTGGGTTTTATACCTTCACATCTTTTGATGTTATTATATATTTAATAGCAGACCTAAGTTGCCACCAAGAGATAACCAAAAGATTGTTCATCATTTGCCCATCCAGTGTTATAGTTGACAGCCATAACTAAACAGATTTTTTTGAGTCAAAAACCAGATTATTAGCTGTTAGATGATACAGCCCTATGACCATGCTAAAAAATCTGACCACAGCCAAAACTTTCATAAGGTAATTAGAAAAACCATATCTTAACCGCTACACCTAACAGTACACACATGAGCACAATTTTGGCCTATCTTTATTCCGTGGAACTATAATCTGAGAGAAAGCAATAATTCACAAATATAATGTCAAGCAACTAGATTTACATGCGAGGCTTGCCACTGTAGAAAAGGGAATGAAAGACAGCATTGCCATTATCCAAGTGTACTAATGCTAGTACCATGATGAAGCCCTTACGAAGTGTAAGATAGTCTGTCCGAACAACTGAATGTCCAAATTGCCGGAAGAAACAAGTCTGAGATATGTTTTTTAAAAAAAAGTTCATTAGAAACAACACAGAAATTTGCACATGGAAACTGGCCATGATGATCAACATAACGACGATGACGGCATGATCATAATGACAACTATCATTCAATCACAAAATGACTTCCAAGGTGTCTCTAAACAATCAATTGAATATTCTTGGATTTTTAGAAGAAGAGCAAACATCAGGCTTTCATCTTACTTGTCATTTGCCTACAGTGGAATGCCACAATGTTCAAGAACCCAACAAACAATATTTTTGTAACTAGAAATTACTATCCAAGGCAATATTTGAATTTCAGGGGTAGCTGCTTAATTTTTAAGAATGTCCAATTATCATGCGTATGAGACCACTGTGGATGAATGACTATCAGCTTTATACACAGTTCACTGGTACCTATATGCACGAGCACATATACACGCCCATGGAAATGATTTATAATCAACTGATTCAACTTCAGAAGTCATGGTGTATATCCTATGAGTTACAGTCCCCATATCTCCCTCAAAAGGTTACATTATGAGGAAGCAGCATATTTAGAACCTAGATGAAGAACATACATATTGACATACATATTTAGAAACAAGGACTGTTAAGTCATGAATATTGACGATTTTCCAAAAAAACATAATGCAAGAGAAAGCCAAGATAGTAATGATTAAATATGACAGAATAAAGCACGAGAAGTTCCATGGATGTAATCAAGTTACGGAGGTTCAACAAGGAAAAAAGATGCTTACTCCCCAAATCCAAATTTTGTTTTTGGACAATGGATTTGATGCATGAAACTTTACAAAGCTTGATTGCCTTCGAGTTACCAACTCCCTCGTAATCTCTGTACGGATTGAGGGGGGGGGGGGATGAAAAATCATCAGGTATTTACTCAATTTTAGCACTATTCGCTTATCAAAGTCACGTCCAAGGATCTCAAATTCTCAATGTATGCATAGAGCTTCAAGCCTTCAACTTTAGAATCCTAATTGTGGTAGCACAATGAAAAACAATTCACCCTAATGCCAAACAAATTCATATACCGAATAGGACCAATGAGCAAAGTAAGTTGAGTATTTACTGAATGTCACAACAATAACAACTACCGAGGTATTCCGTCACGGATAGGGTCTGACGGGCAGGATTGAGTATTTATTGAATGTCCTGTTTCTTAAATGCGGGGTGCTTTTGAATTCTGAATTACAGCATCAACAAGTTATTGGCCCTATTCAACAGCAGCTATCATTTGCCTGGATCTTCTTTAACATTACCTGTCAATGCATCATGACGGTCAGCGCGAGCTTCATCTTCCCAAGCGCTCCAGCTTTGTATCTAGGAAAAAGGGTTGACATATTAGATCATGTCAGAAGCAAAAAGACTTTTTTTTAATTCTTTTTATTTCAAGGTAAACAAGTTGGGAAAGCAGAAAATCTGATCTAATGCCAGCAAGGCATATCTGAAGCAGTCTAATCGAAGGCAACTACACAAGTTAGTGCAAACATGACCAAAAGGGCTTCTGACCTTCACAATTGCCAGCAACATTGTCAAGCAGCTGTAAGTTATATGTGTCACTGCCATGATGAAAATAAATCTATGCAGCTGTTCAAGTCCTTGATATGAAACAAATGGCTCATAACCCTGAGAATATCCAGCCACCATTAAGTCAGGCCTTATTCCAAGACATAATGCAAAAAATTGTTTGGGGGGATGGGTGGATGGGTCGAGAGGAGGGTGTGTTGTAAATTATGATCCAGTTAAACAATTAACAGTAACAGATGAAACATGCCTCTCCACATTTGTCCTGGAGTAATCCACTTAGAACTCTCCTGTATGTTCGAGAACCCATCAAAAGGTTACGGCCTTCCGAGTAGTTATCTTGGTGTTCTTCATCAATCTCCGCCTTGGAACATGGAGCAAATACACCATCATAGAATTTTGACTTGATACAAATGTTGGATATGGTGCTTGATGTCGCGGTCAGAAGCAAAGAAATAAAACCAAGCAACATCAACTCTGCAGAATCACATCCATGACAATGATCAAATAACATGACCAGAAAGGTAACTATCAAATGCCATGTCCAAGTCTGGGCTGGAATGCATCAGTCATGAATATTCTAGCGTCATAGACATGATTCCAATACCTTCTTTCATCTTCTCCACAGTTTGCAGAAGAGGGTTTCGATGTGTTTCCTTCAGCCACTGAAACAAATGAATGCTGGTAACTTTACAGAACGGTAAACTAGAATTTCACATATCTTGTTCAAGATCATGTCAAACTTAGGCAAACTAAATTAGCCAATGCCTAGTGATAATCAAGCAACGCTAAACAGAATAAGATGCCAATGAACATATGAGATGACCCAACCTTAACATAAAAAAATCAGAACAATGATAAATATTCAGATTCTGCTGCTCTAGGATGACCTATCTTGATTCACTCCTGTATTTCAAACACTAAAACTAGACACAATCCCTGAAGAATGACCCAGAAGCAAACAAGTCTCAACAAGAGAATTCCAAGAAGCATGCCAAAGTTTAACAAGTTCACCAACCTCTAACAAGAATATTCCATTATTCAAGTTGCAACATGAAATTCCTAGAAGCCAATACAGATAACAACGAATCATCATCAAATACCAAACCACACAGGGTATCTCAGGTTGAATTCACTCACAAAGATAGGTTGCTGTCCACTTATTACAAATGCAGAAATGGAACACCACAAGCACCTATATTCAATAATAGAAACTGAAGTAGAAGAAAGCAACATGTCAATCAAGCACTCACATGACCAAGGCGATGAATCGACCGCTCAACAATCAAGGAAATCACGACAAATATCGTCAAAACTGTCGCCACAGACCATGTTGGGGTCAAGGCCAAAGATCGCATTTCTTCCGTACCTTCAGCCATTTTCCAACACCCTCTACACACCCAACAAACCAAAATCCACAACACAACAATTCCTTGATTGTTTTACTGAATACCCACAAGATCATCATCAAGATGGCAACTGTGTTCTACCCAAAAAGACCAATAAAACCAAAACTTCAACAGAACCCATCACTATTCTGCTTCAGCAACCCTCTTGGCCTGTTTTCTCAGCACAATAATACACTACCTCACATGGTTTTGTACTTTCAATCTAATCCAAGAAAAGAACAATAATCAATACATGACACTGACACTCAATCACAACCAAAATTCCAAACCCATCAAAGCCCACATTCCCAAATCATGACCCACAAGCATTTAACCCCCAAATCCAGCAACCCAGTGGTCTAATCTGAAGAATCTGGAGATGAGTTCCTCAGAAAACTGAACCGTAGCTCCTAAAAATCCAATCTTGCATCAAATTTTTCAGTAGAAATCATCTGGGCGCAAAATGGGATTTTTGCAAAGGATCAAAGAGCTCTGATTTTGATATGAATTTGGGTGTAGTGTGGGTAAGATTTGAAAATGGATGAGAGACAGTGAGCACTTTGGCTCAGAGAAAAGTGGCAGTCAGTTTGTATGAGTGAAATTTTTTTGAGGTTTGTAAATTGGTTGATCTCCTTGTTGGCATTGGACAGAATACAACCCTCATCGGGAAAGATCTCACGTCTTGTTTTTGGCTTTTTTCGTTTTTCGTATTCTTCTTTTCTTGGACAATTATAGTGTTCCCTCACACGAAAAAAAAAAACAAAAAACAGGGTTACATTAATGATATTAACTTTGATCAATATACCGAAAATAAAGAGATGTTAAAATACTAATTTAAAAAATTAAAAATCTCCTAATATATTTTAAAAATTGCATTAAAATTGCATTTTCAGCTTTTTCAAAGTTTCGTCCGGTGGGTTTACTTGAATGGGGCACGAGAGAAAGATACAGCTGATATCCTAGATTTTGCTTTATCTTCGAAAATGGACAAGTTATCACCAAACTACTCTCCTTGAGAAAGACAGTATCAAAGATGTAAGAATTTGGCCGCCCTTTACATTTTATCTTGTAAAAGATGATTTGATCATAAAATTTAATTAATACATTGCATTTTAGACATGATTCTGTCAAATTCTGGTGTAAACAAAAGTCGGCAATCGATTATTTCTTATAAAAAAATCCGGATCATATGTTTAAATCTCTGCACATTGCCCTTCGTAAACTCGTACTAAATAAACAAGAGTCTTTATCATAGAATAAGCTTGATAATATATCTGCCTTTAGGAGGGTTAACAAGTGGTCATGAGCAAACGGACCATCCAATTAGACCACCATTGCTTTTTTGAATCATTCTTGGTGATATAAAGCAACAAGATCTTAGTATCATTTACTTTTCCGATAGAAGAGGAACTATGGGGCATAAAACTAATTATCTTTAAGACTTCAGCACAATGTAATTTCGACTAAACACGAACATTTCCTTCATCATCATATCAAATAATTTGAGGTGATTTGTCTTCATTTTTCTTCCAATTTAGTGTTTCCTGTCGAACTCCTGACCAAATTTACGAGATTTGGTTCCCGAATTTGTCTTTTTGTTGAATTTTGATATCATAAGATTTCACCGATCAAAATCTTGATTTTATTGTTATTTGAAGGGTCCTAACCACCCTCCCCCCTTGGGCCGAGGGAATGATCAGCATTTGAGTTGTTATTTATAACAAGTAAATATATGTTTTGATATTAATCACATGATCAAACATATGTAGTCTATGTCAAAGTTAGGTGCTTCTTATTATTTATACTAGCTTGGTCTTGGTTTTCTATATGAAACACCATGGTTGTTTTGTTTAAGCGTATAACAGAAATATCCAAAGTATATTTTACCATTTGTAATTAGTAAGATCATGTACATCTCCTTTTCCTTTGAATTTGCTTATGATTTGAATATTTGAGTTGTTTGTAGGTCAAAACGAATGCGTATTGGGGGTTGCAGTAGCGGGTAAGTTGCTGCTGTGACTGCCCCATATTTCCTATGAGTATATGATAATAATGATCGGAAATAGAATGTCACAATTGATTCTACCAAAATCATGTTCCTTGGTTCCTACATTGATCTGTCTTCCCATAATTTGATGCAGCAGCAGATCAGGCCATGGTGAAGGTGGCAGCGGAAATACAACAACTTCTAATAAATCCCTCCAGGCGATACTCGTACAGGGTCTACTTGCGACGGAGAATCCCAGCACCACCTAACACCTTCATCCTCAACTTCACCCTTTGCTACAGCGAGCGATGCTATCATTACGCTGACGATAAAGGTAATAGCATCATGAAGAAGCCCTCCGTGTGTCTGACCGCTATCTACGAGGATGATTCTTCGGTGTTGAGGGAACGAGTTGCTGTACCAGCCTGCTACACAGACTTAACAGGTTATGTCGATGTTATCTCAGCAATCCTCGGACACCTTGTGGCACGGGATGTCGATTTTAAAAGTCAAGAAGGAATACTTGGCGAGTTTCTTGACCGTTTTATACCGTTGAGGGATCTTGACGGCAGGATTAGCGAAGAAGTGAAGTCCAGGCTGGGTTTTTTTTGAGATTGAGATTTTTCGTGTGGTGGTTATATGGGTCAGACTGGGATGGGTCGGGACTCCCAGTGGTGCCGAGTTGGTTGGGGAGACCGGTTGAATGGAGGTTGAATAATGACAGGGGAGAACTGCGCAATCTGCATGGAGGGATTCAAGAATGAGGTCGAGTTTCAGCAACTGCAATGCTCGCATATATTTCATAAGACTTGTGTTTTCAGGTGGCTGTCGAAGAACAATACTTGCCCGCTTTGTCGATTTTATACTGGTGGCTGCATCATCAGTCTCACATGTGATTGGACTCGCGTTGTGAGCCAATTGACGACCTTGGATCTTTTCCCTGTCGATTAATTTGTTGGCATCATCTGTATGAGAAGGTTAACAAGTGGTTATGAGCAAATAGACCACCCAACACCACCATTGGTATTGAATCATTTGCCATGACTGTAACTTATAATCTTCCAAGGCAATATAACTTCGACTAAACGTGTACATTTGCTACAAGATCATGACGACTATATTGTACATACTAAGTGGATGAGCACCAGCAGACCCTTCTAGGACAAAGAAAACACAATTCTATCCAATATACTGTCATGATCACCTGACTACGTTCGCTGCTTCTCTTTTCATAAAGATCGTGCTTCACATGCTACATTCTCCAGACCCCGTTTTACCACGACTATCAAAGAACATAACACAAGATATGGTATCTGTATTCATATAGACTTCCTGCCGAACTGGACTCAAGCCATGATCTTCTGCTGTTGTCCGATTGTATGAAAAAGACTATATCCCCACTTCTACCATTCGAACACTGACCTCATCATAACTTCTACCTCCGTCGGAAATTTTGTTGCTCCTGTGAAAGGCCGAGAACAATCAATCTATCATCGATAACATGCTGCTGCTCAGCAGGCTGGGATCCACCTGGTGTCTCAACCGGTTCCTGATGTCCCTGGGTGTCTGGTTCAGGCTGTGCTTCAGTAGGCAATTCAATTTGATTGTTGAGTTCCTGACTCTCGGCCTCGGTTAGCAATCTGAACTTTAGGATCTTATGAAGGGCTGCAATAGACTTGATCTCCTTGGCAGGAGCTCTATTCGGATCAACTATGCACGCACCCTTGAAAAGGTTTGCCTCTGATGGCCCTGTCTCTTCGGGAGCTACAGCCGCCTTCTCTGCATCAAGCCATTGCATTAGAAAGGAAAGAGGTTCGCATGTCTCTTGAATGTCTCTTGTGCATACTCTCTTTGCTTCTCCTTCACTTTTTCTCCAGCATGTTGTTATATGATAATTGAGACGTACCAGGAATTGAAATTTATGCATATGACAACTTGGACAATCACCACACATCCACCTCAAGATACCCGCATGAATCCCACTTAAGCACCAGATGGTAATTCAACTATGAAGGGTCTTTGTGACATTTTTTAGAACATTACGACAAGCTTATGCTAATCAAGTGCAAATATAGATGAAAGAAGAAAGTGGATCTCTCTCCAATCTCGGATGTATTATTGAAATTGTCCGGCTAAGAGTAGGCCAATATTCAAGCTACCCAGCAAGATGCATGTATAAAGCAACTTTCTTCTTAACATTGTGGTTAAGGTAAGACGCACCTGTCTCTGAGAAGGCCAAGCATGTCCCTATTGTTTCTTCATAATCACCGATCTGCGAGCAACACAAGCATCTATCAGTACCAGAAAAACACTTATTTCACCATTTTCTGAGAGCTGAAAAGAAAAAAGCATGATACAAGTTGCAACTAACCAGCATCAATTTGCCATCAATAGTCAGTATCGGGTTCAGTGTATCTAAACCCTGCATTTCATTGTTACAATCATTAAAAGGCATTTCATCGGCTGCATCTCATTGTGCAGCCAAAAGCAGCTCTATAGCCACCGGATAGTAACTTGCAAATACAATGTCATTTTAATGCATCTCAAAATGTTAGCATAAGTTTCTAGTATGAAATATACCGAGACAAAATGGGAGGGTATCGACAGAAGTTCAAATATGAAAACATGAAAGAATTGAAACACAATAATGTAAGGACGAGTAGATCAAATGCGAAACCCATGATCCCAAGGGAACAAGACAGGACATTTGTTGAAATTCATAAAACATAGAATGAAAACTCTTCCCTGCCTACACCAATATTGTCCCAATTGCATCGTGACCACGTGGTCTCTATGCTCGATTGAATGAATGAAATAACTAGCTTTGAAGATGATATCAATTACTAACTTTGAAGATAATACCATCCCTCAATAGATTTGAAGTTGCTAGCTATTTCACACGTTGTGAAAGCGCCATCTCTATTCATCAGAACACAAATTCACGAATCGAGCAGCGAACTATGCTGATTGAGTATACAACCTCACAGAACTATTCAACACAACATATGATTCCATAATTCAACATTAGTCCGAAGATGAGTGTCTGTTGATGAAACTTACAGATAAAACATAGGGTGTATCGGGTGCGAGATCGAGAAATCCACAAACACCGTTGAGATCAAGCAGTACATATTCTTCCTCTTCTTCTTGTTCGTCTTTGCTATAATCAGTGTGAGCTTGATCAATCTCCATTGTCATCACACCCTTGATTTAAAACTGGATCTAAAAAAATTCTGGAAGCAAATCAATATCCCTGCACAATCCTACATAATGACATATAAATTAGGGTTCATGAATTCTTTCACATATTCAAGTAAATCAAGAATAGATGGACATGTTTCGAGAAGAACGAGATGTGCCCACTCTTGCTATAATTGTAAACAAAAACATAAGAATATACACTGATGGTGAGATTTACCTTTCAGCCGCCAATCGTAATTTCCTCTTGTTCTCGCAGAAGTTGGAAAACTTCTGTGATCTTTGAGTTCATGAATGTCGTAAGGCTGGGTTTCTGGATTTGGATTAATGTTTTTGTTAGGGTTTAGAGATTTGAGGATTTTGGAATTTTGGGAATTATGGAATTAGGGTTCTCGCCTTGGCATGAATCCAGGTTTTTTTTAACTAGAATCCAAGTCTAATTCAAATTTTATAAAAATATCTAAATGAAATTTCATTTATAATTTATTATTTTTCTTTTATATATTTTACAACGTTTTGATTTGTGTACGTATCGATGTAAATTTTAAGACGCATATAACTACAATCAAATATATTTTTTTATAAAATTTATTGTGAAATATCAATAGTATGATACATGTTTCAGAACAATCAGACATTATTTGATATGAAAACGAGACTGATATTGATACGTACAAAACAATACAAAATACGTACATGTTGTAAAATATGTAAGACGGAGGGAGTAGTATCAATTAGAATTCGTGTACTGTAAACTTTAACTCTGTGGACTGCATTTATACGTGTTAAACTGTAATTTTGTATATATGAACTATCAAAATCGAAATAGATACCAAAATTGAGAAAACTTTACATTGGGTATCAAAAAATAATTGCTCATTTGTTCGAGTGCTAATTTTATATTTAATGATTAAATAATTTAATCCAATGTATGAACATACTATTTCTGTCCCATAATTTTTACAATACTTATGTATTTTTTAATATTATATATGTATAAATATAAATTTTGTTTTCATATCAAATCATGTCTGATCGTCTCGTAACATGTATTGAGTTGAAATACGTAACTTATATAACCATTGATACTTCATGATAAATTTATAAAATAGTATGTTTGATCATCCTTACGCGCATGTCAAATTTCACATTGACATGAATGACAAATCAAAATATTACAATAATTTTGAGACGGAAGGAGTAGTTGAGTAATCTAATCCACGCACAAAATGAATTGTATAAAAATTCTCCCAGAATGAAAAATTCATGTCAGATCATATATTAGTAAATAGTAACCACATCCAAAATACATATACGTGGAATTGCATATCGGTTTCAAGGAATGAAATGTCTCGCTCATTAGTAAGAATTGATTCAATGAGTCCACATGGTTCATATGTAACGAATTTAGGTTGATCCACGGTCTGAACGCTTTTGTAAGGAATGTCTTGTTCACAAATTCCAAACATATACTGTAGCTTCTTACACGAAACACAATTTCGTTTGATCAATGTTGCCGAACGGACAAGTCGTATAATCATCTCAAATGGAAGTGCTACACAACATCCAAACACACGGTAACAGCAAGGGAGACTAAATGGTGTTGAGTTTGACAACCACTGTTTGCGGTTTACCCATAGCGAGCAGCACGAGACGAGCACTGAAAGAATTCATTCATACTATTGAGCAAGATTTTTGGTAATCTACACTTCCTGATTACAGGATCCATTCCATCTGTGGTTTCATGATGTAAACAAATTTTCCTCGACACTCAGTCGGATGGACGCCTTACATTCTCATCCGACGAAACATCACGAACAAAGTTAAAAATATAACCTCATCAAAACAACGGAACTCACCTGCTACCTCTCTGTACACAAATGTGGCTACTTATATCGACCCACTAGAGTTTCTATGAAGCCCCGTCTTGTCTGAGAATCATGTGTGCATTTGCTTGGTCAGAGACTACTACGTACGAATGGGCAACCCAAAATTCTGGAAAGTTCTTATTTGACCTCTTAGGTCGGCGGTCACAATCACCATCCCCCAGGCCATTCTATTCTGCATCAAGCCATTGGAGAAATCCAAGCTCGGGCGAGGACTGCTATTCTTTGCAGTCAGTAGAAGCTTCTCTTCCGGCCATGTCGCTGCAATCCTGTCGAAGAAGTAACTGTTTGCGGCTCCTGCTATAGTCCGATGAAGAGGGCTGTGGTTACAGGCAGATGCTGATGGGGTCTCATCGTCTTCATTCTCCACAGGTGACGGGGGATGATTGGTTGATGAGATTTCGTCCTGATGGTGGTATGCTCCGTTCTGTTCTCTGAAACCTGAGTCTTGTGGTTCGAAGGAGTCGTCCATGCCAGGCCACGGGATCGCCACATATACATCCTGGCAGTGGAAGTGTTCATAAGAGCGTGTCACTGTAACAGATTTGCTTCTGCTGGGCCGTGAATCGCTCTCGTGCTTCCACACATAGACGTGGGAATCTTCACTGGCAGATATCACATACTTTCCGTTGGCGGAGATGGCAGCTGAGATCTGGCTATTAGTGTTCCTGAACCCTAAACACGAAAAGAAATCAAAGCGACTAGTCACAAAACTAAAAGCGGAATGAACAAGGCCTCATGAAATAAAAAAGCTACAGCAGATTACATTTATGTAGTTTAGAAAACTGCATCTGCAACAGTACAAGGACCTGGGAACCTTCAATCATGGAAATGCATACACTCGCGAAAACATGCAGTACAATCCTCTCCTAACCGATTTTCAAAAAACCAATCGCTTCCTGGTCATGATAATAGCAATAGCAAATGTGTATCGAAACAAATTTTCAATTACTGACTCAAGACTTGATAAACGTAGGTCTCAAGCACATGAAGCACAGTAAGGCATCTGCAACTCTTGCAGAGAAGTAAATGAAAATAGACATCGGAAGTCACTCGAAACATTCTAAACCTGTTGTCTTATTTGGCTGTCAACTACCAGAACCATAGAATATAAGGACAAAGGACTGTAATGACCAGTTAGGCATCCAACTGTTTAAAGGTAAAAAGCTAGCAGAAGATTTAGATGGCATATACACTAGCGTTGCACTTAGTCCGCCTCTTATCAATAATTCAAAACACCATTGCAATTCTACTTCCTAATCACAATCGCGAAATGAGATGCAAACATCTATGCCTCCTACCCTAAACCATTCGCTGCATGACTCAACTCCAGCATCATCATCCTATCCTCTCTTTGCTAAAATCATCTCTCAAGTGGCAAACAAGAGGCAAGAGCCACCCTCAAGCATCAGGCACATAATAACCATCAACCTTTCAGCAACGAGATAGGTAGCAGAGAGCCACTAGTACAGTAATAAGATAGAAGCCACTAGTACAGTAATGATATTCTTTTAATAGTCTACCACTGTGCTAGGTACTGTTCAGATTCACATCTCGTAGAGAGCAATGGTAACAGAGAAATAGACCGAGATAAAAAGTTCTTAATGTTTATGCATTTCCAAGATTTCACAAACGCTTATAAAAGAAAAAGATAATAATAAAATAAGGCATTACTCCACCAGGGTGCACTTGGGAGCATCAATCATTAAACATGTGAGGTAATCTGTATAATGGAAGTTGTCCTACCTTTGAACTTGTGAACCAGGTCAACACCATCAATAACTCGAACACGTGAATCTGCCGAAGTTATGAGAACTTCCGACGAACTTCCAGGAGCAAACTGACCAAGAGAAAAAACAAAATAAAAATAAGTATGACGAACTAAATAGTATATTAGAAGATCAGTACATCCATGACAAAAAAATCTGACATACCAAAATGAAAAATACACCGTTTTTTGCCACAAAAAAAAAAAAAAAAAAGCAGGACAGCTTCCTACCTGAAAGCCAGTGATTTTCTTCAGCTGCGCCTTCTTTTTCTTGTTTTGGAGGTTGATTTGAGCTTTTTGTTGCAACTTATTTTCTGCAAGCAAAATTAGAGCATTTTTTTATACTCAAGCCTCATGGTTGGTTTAGCAAACAAAGGATGAGATAATTCAGAACTGTACCAGATGTGTTGTACAGCCGGCAGTTTCCCTTGTATGAACCAACTAACGCACCCTTCATTAACAAACAAGAATAGGTTAGGCAAGATCTAGAACATGATCAGCATGATTGGTGCAGAACTAGGTTAGGCAAGATACCCACCTGACCGTCTGGGGTATAGCAAGCAGCAGTGACCATCTCATGCAGATCATTCCAGTCAACAACCTGACGATCGGGGATGCTCCATATCCGAACCTTGGCATCTAGAGAACCACTAATGAAGTATCTGTCGTCAACGGGATTAAACTGGATGCAAGTCACTGCATCATTGACCATTCAAAATGACAAGGGTATTAATACATCTAGAATCTAACCAGCCAAAAGTTCTAGGGCAAATCAAATCAACATGAGAATTGTTAAACGCAATGAGGATAGGCATTCAAATATTGCAGTTTTCTTTATCTCACAAAATCTTACTATATTTTCCTCTGTAGAGCATAGACCTAGTCACTTTTACCCATTCACAACTTAGCATAAATAAGATCGAAGAGCAACACATAGAATAAAATTCAATTCAAGTTTATTAAACTCACTTTTGACAACATCAGGGGTAAAACAATTCCAGATTATCTGCATCTTAAAATCTTCTTAAAGTTTCCACACGATCGAATCCTACTACTGAGGCAGGACGGAGGTGCAAATCAAAAGATGAACACTTCTTCGGCACTTTCCACATTATCATAGATAGTTCAAAATGATTTCAAGACGGGTATGCATTGAATAAACAAAGTAGATGTGCTTACCATAATCACTGTGGGAAAACACTTTCAAACAAGTCTTGCTAAATAGGTCCCAGAGCCGCACAGTTTTGTCCATGGAAGATGATAGTAAAAGCTGAAGGCAGGCCAACGATAAGATGTACATTAGCAACCAGGCCACAGGATTTTGAAGTATACAAAAATTCACAATGACAATTACCATATGAGCTATTCAAGATCCATATGAAACAAAAGGAAACTGATTAGAGAAACTAAAATTCAATACCCAGCAACCGATATGTCTCTGCCCACTAAATGCTCCTATTCACAAATACACAACCCTCTTTCACTGTTTGGCAGCAGACAAGCACAGTTGCAACTTACTGGTACATCAATCATGCGAGTGCTCGTCGTACTGATTACACTCACCCAATTCACTTCCAATTGCTTCTCTTTCAGACACGGGATCTGTGGACCACGCGAAGTCTGTACTAAACGAGCCATACTGGTCACTCATTTAACAGGCACATACAACTTCTCAGATTTCCCAGGATACATATGAAGGAATATGCCTTAAATCAAAGGCAGGGTGTTCTGAAAAATAGAACAACAACGGACAAGAGAAGCATTTCTCAACCAGAATAGCTGTTGTAGACTCAAATTAATACTAAAATCCTCTTTTGAGGAAAGTGGAGGTAGTTGTTTATTTTGAAAGACAAAAAAGCATCTTGATCCTTGGGTAGTAGGCAATCACAAAATCCCAATTTTTACATTCCATGACCCGGATAGAGATATGACTGAATCTTAGATGTCCTCAACTCGCACAAGTCTAAATACACATTCATACAATTGAGCATGCTTAAATGATCATAAACCCAATATATACATTCCACAAGAGACTGCATGATTCAGTAATCAGTAATGATATCAGCCAACTAGATAAATTATAACGGACAATTTCCCCATTAGGTGACATTCTCAGGTCGTAGAATATCCTCACATCTCTCTACCGCTTAGGGAAAGCAATAGCATGATACAGAACTTTAAAAGGTGAGATCAAAGTACAATTCACAACAAGGATGGAATAGGGGTTTGAAATCAAAGATTCTTCCTTCTCACCGAGCAAAACAGCGTGTAATCATCAGGGGGCAATTAGACGTCATTCTAAATTGATCATTTACTACACTGAAATCCAACGAAATTACCATTACCCCAATGAGTAATGCAACACACACATAACAGGTCAAATAGCTCAAATACAACATAAACTTTCTCAGTAATTCATCCCAAAAAGGAGCACATAACAACGACCATGCAGGTGCAGTGATTAGATTCATAAGACTTTAACAGCGAGAGGCTATTAATAGGACTAACCTGAGATTTGGACCAAGAAAGGTCAAGGACATCATCGAGATGCCCCTTGAATGAGCATATTGGTTTCTCCCAAAGCCCGAAAATCGTCTCTGACACCACAATATGATCAACGCTCAAAGACTTTCGACTGATTGATGTCCTCCCCCTTCTCTTCCTCTCCACAGGGCTATCCAATTTCGGGGAATTCGAACTTGGTTCCGGTGATCCATTCACCCCAAAAGAGAGGTTCAAACTTCCATCATCCGGTCTGTCCATCAACAACTCTCCCTTCCTCTCCAACTCAACCACCTGCCAGACATGTATGACACAATCCTCACCCGCACTAGCCAAAAACCTCCCATCCAAGCTGAACTTAATAGTCCAAATCGACCCGGTATGTGCCTGGATTTCCTGGCTCTTGTAGAGTGCCGATATCTCCTTAACAGGCTTCCCATACTGACAAACACGAACCTTCTCCGGCCCATGAAACGAGACATCCTGGCTATCATCAGTGGCGGAGCTACACCTCCAACCGCCCTTATCGGACGAAGTATCCCTCTCGTCGCTGCTACGTCTCTCTTTACTCATTTTAACACTGCTCGTCACACTCTTGACACTCTTCAACCAACTGACCTTCTTCTTCAACTTCAAACCATTCTCACCACTGCCATTTGTATCCTCCGATTCCCTATCACCTTTCCCCCTCTCCTCCACATTCTGCCGTCTCATCAGTTCCTGAACAATGGGGGAATGCCCGACACACATCTCGAACTCCTCCATCGTCAACTGTCTCCCCGTCCCGACCTCTTTTAGCTTCTTCCACATCCCATCCTCCCTCACCTCATTCACCACAAACTCTTTCCCATTGTCGAGATTCTTAATGGTACACATCTGTGCCCCTCCATCCTCCTCATTAGGATCACACTCAACATTCTCTCCACGACCACATTTGGAAGTCCAATTCCGCGATGAGTGAATCTCATCCATCCTACTGATCTTCAACTTATTCAAATCCAATCCATCACCAACAGAACTACCAGGCCATTCATCACTCCTCCTTTCATCAACAACAACATCACTATTATTATCTACAACATGTGAACCAACACGACTCGAACAAGAATGAGCTCCGACTAAACCACTGTTCTGCGATTCACAATCGGAGCGAGCCCCAAACTTCGATATCAAACCACCAGAATTCCCCTCGTCCGCCGACATCGACTGACTAGAATCCGAAACCCTACCACCACGACCAGTCCCTCTCCGATCTCTCCTCGAAAGCCCCACATCTCCACCAAGTCCAAGCGCTTGGAGAAGCCGATCCCGCCGCTGCTCCACCGAACAAGCGAAGGACTCCATCATCCACGCGCCATAGCTCCGCGTCTCGACCGGGAACCCGGTCTTGGACACCGAATTCTTGGACCAATGCTGCCGATGATTACGAGAACTAGAGGAGTTATAGTCGGGGTCGGAATCGGAGCCCGATGTGGACGGATTCGATGATGACAGGATCCGATCAAGCGAATCGTAGAACCTCTTCTCCGATTCCTCCACCTCGACGGCCTTTGTCTTCTCCTCCTCCTCGTCGCCGCCGTCGTCAGTGGCGGTGGAGTTATGCTTGTGGTTTTTCATCGTCGTCGTGGTGGTGCTGGTGAGGGCATTTCCATCGGAGAATGAAAACGCCCTCAGCGAAATACCGCGAATGGAACCGCAGCGTTTCAAGGCAAAACGCGTTAAGGTATGAGAGCAGAATCGAATCTAGGAGGCGGAGATCGGTGGCGCGTGGGGGAGAGTGTGGTGGAGCGCGTGTGAGAAAGAGTGGGGAGATCTGGCGAGGGGAAGTGAAGTGAGGGGAGGGAAAGTTGGGAGAGATGGAGAGAGGGGAAGAAAGGGAAGGGACGATGACTGACAGGATGAGGGGAAGAGAAAGGGGGGAGAGGACGGTGGAGGTTTGGGTTGTTTTTTGTTTGGGTTGCGACGAAGGTGAGGTTTATTCTTTTTCGCGTCGTTTCGGACTTCACGGGTTGGGTTCGGTTTGGGCTGAGTTGGCGTAAGTTGTATATCGTAATTTTGATTTTAGATTATAAAAATAAAATTTTAATTATGAGATAAAATTGATATAAAAATAAAATTATGTTAATCTGATTTTAAATTTGATATTAGATGTAAATGTAATTATAATTATCAAGTCAATATGTTGCTTATTTTTTCAATTATCAATGTTTGAATTGGATCAATTCATTAATGAATTTTTAATTGATTTTGAATTTATCTTATTTTATTCTAAAATATAATCAAAGATCGAAACGATAATTATATAATTGATAATAAATCATTTTTTTTATGTTAAATTATAATAATAATTATTTTTATTTTAACTTTATGATTAGATCAATTCTAAAAGTGTGTGAGTTGGAAAAATATATGGAGTTGTTTTAGTAGTTCCACAAAAATAATAAGATTTGTTAAAAATCTATTTCTATGATACAATTCTTGTATCATTAAGTATTAATTTTATGTTTCTAAATATCATTAAGTCAATTCTTCTTGATATGATACAAAAATAATATTATTACAAACATTGAATCCGGATTATTTATTACACGTATTCAAGAAAATGATAAAATACTCTACACAGGTGTATATTGTTTCCGTGTAGTTGTGC
Source organism: Drosera capensis (assembly GCA_001925005.1). Lineage (NCBI taxonomy): Eukaryota > Viridiplantae > Streptophyta > Magnoliopsida > Caryophyllales > Droseraceae > Drosera > Drosera capensis. The sequence continues at coordinate 23,503 of LIEC01011083.1, read as the reverse complement.
TGCATTCTATGTGAGTGACAAAGGAAGCATGTATTGTTCCTATGTACGTAGTCGTAATCTCTGAGTGACAAAATGAGCAAAGGTTTAAAGAAGATGTGATTTTATATTGTTCTTATGTAATCGTGTTTAATTCTGTGAGTGACAAAGAAAATAAAGATTTAAGGAACATATGGCTCGAGACATATATATTTACAATGAAGGAAATCTAAAGGAGATTGGTTCCACTAAGATGAAATGATAAGACTAAATTATGGATAAGATGTTCAAATTTCCTTAATTGTTGTCGTTTCCCCCCCAACAATTCTAGTATCTTGTTATTTGCTCAAACACTGTGAATGAAATTGGGGCTTTGAATGAGCAATAGTATTATACAAAATGGAGAAAAATTAAAACAGAAGTGAGAAAAGGGAATTTGTTGTTTGTTCGCACAAACATACAAGATGTGGAAAGTTGTTGCTTTTGGATCTTATGGTTGGAGACACCAAACCAACAGTAATCTTCTTTAATGTTTCTTGTCCTTTTGAGTTGCTCTATATACTATTCAAGATTTCGTTTGTCTTCCAATTTTTCTATGGAGCAAAGCAGCCTGCATGTTGCATCCTTTTTCATCATAGTGGCACTATAGTATCACTATGTATTCATGTATATGCATGTTTATTATTGAACTATTGATCAATTGTATATTCCGTCCGTCCCGAAAATATTGAAATGTTTTAATTTATATACATATCAATGTAAAATAAAACGACGTTCAAACATTGTTTTTTATAAATTTATCTTGAAATATTAATGATTGTGTAAGTTATATATTTTGATATAATACATACTGCGGGATGATCAGATATGATTTGATATGAAAACGAGATTTATATTCATACGTATAATATAATATAATATAATTAATATAGGACGGAGGAAGTATATGATTTGTGATTTTCTGGGCGTGACTCGACGAATTTAGATGTATATCTTAACTTGATGGTCATTTGAATCGTACAAGTGTTGCGATAAATGTGACTCGCCTTCTCAAGATAACATTGACAAGTTGAAAAGCACTCATTTTGGCATAATTTGCACGAGTTAAGAGAAAACATAAAAGGATTCATACTTCCAAAACAAAAAATGATACTGTCAAGACTTTTTTGTGAGACAAGAACATTTTTGTCATAAATTTTTTTATGGGTTATTTGTGTTGATAATATCAATTTCGATGTTGAAAATAGCAATCTCTGAAGAGAATGTTAATCAAAAATTTTCAATAACAAATTAAAAATCAGGTAACTTAGTTTATGTAAAAGAGATATAAATTGTCTAAATTCAAAAGCAAATCTAACGGAACATCCATACCATGATTAGAGCTTGATCGGAGATTTTGATATGTCATCCCAAGAGCTTGACCTTTTAAACTTGGCAAATAAATGAATCTTTGTTTCACATAGACTACTAGAGTAGAGTCCACATTCTCATGTAAAGTCCACTATAAATCACTAAATTATTTGATCATCGTGTTAGGTATCCATAAAGTGAAACAATATTTTTTCCATGTAATTCATCATAGATTTTTTTTTCCTGTAATTAACAATGGAGCTACCCTCGTAGGGGTAAAGTCATTCATATAACACTAAACCTATTCCAAATAGGCTTGCACATAAACGTGCTATATTTTAAGTTACAAAGGAGAAAGTACCCAAGCTAATTGTCAAGAAACATGTGAACTTGAATCCACCAAACGAGGCATAGCATGCACGTAGCGCAATATATAAGCTACTCGTGTAATCAATAATGATCTCAGTCGTATCACTTGACGTTATGCATTATTAGGGGGAGTATATATCCACCATAACGAAAGACATACAACGAGAAGTACTTTCACCCAACTCAACATATATGCAACATGAAAGGCTCCAGGCTAGAGTCAAATCTACGAGAAAAGAATGTATATCATCTTTCCTGATAAACAGAAATATTATGTCGTCAAGAATTAAATGATAAAGATATTTTGCTCGAGTTATAAAGACACCGTCTCAATGTAAAGGATCCTCAACGTGAATCCTATGAAACACACATGACAAACGAGACAAGTTCGGAAACAACATCGAATGAACGCCGCATGGAGCGAACACAAGAGGCCAAACTCGTCCTTGAGGACATATGTTGACTATCTGACGTAAACTTCAAGTCAGGTGCCGGATTCCTAATCAAGGAGACGCATTTATCTGGCATAAATAAAAGCAAACAGTAAAAAAATTACAATCAATTCCTCATAAAACTTGACAAGTATATATAATCTTATAAAAAAAAAAAATCCTTGTAAGGTTTTCAAAGCTTGGTCGACATAGGAAGGTATTGATGTCTTGTAATGTTGTCAAAATCTTGCACAAACATGACTATATCATGTCACATACATACTACTCATAAAGTGACTATTGGAACAGGAAAAGATGACTTTGTTCTATCAACAGTCTCTGCAGGAATTGCTTTCCTCTGTAAAAATAGATCTTTTTGGTGCAAAAAATTAATGAATTTTCCTGTTTCATAGCCTTGATTACATGAGGTTAGAAAGCATATGTTTCAAGAACTTAAAGGACAAATTTAGAGTTTGCTTTGCTTAAAGTTTTGGGAGAAAATAGAGAGGAAAGAGACTTGTCCTTTACAATTTTTTTTTTTCAGGACATGTTGATTGTCCTTTCCTAGAGTACATTGACATTGAATTTTTGCTACATGCATGAATCTTGTTTATAAATTGAGGGAGATCAATGGAGAGTCAAAACCGTAATAAACCTTCCGATGCATATGCTCGTTACATACCTTTAAAGTATCTTTAATCCTTTAGGTGCTTTTTCAGTATAATAGATTACGCTGATAAGTTACAGATCACTACAATTATCAGTTATACTTTATGATAACATAAAATGTCGTTGCCTTCAAGCTAAGATGACATTTCTTTGAATTAGTTTACCTACTTGTCAAGAGTATACACTTTCGGTTTAGTTTTGACCGATGTTGTAGTTATAAGATGTGAGATGAGATCGTAAGTTCAATTAAACAATAGTTACGGTACGAGACATTCAGCGCAGAGGTTCCCTGTATGAACTCCTATGATCATTTCACATCTAAACTCAAATGCACGCGTCGAGGTTGACATCCATTACCATTCATCTTGGCTAATGTATAGCCAAGCATTTCATGCCCTTTTTGGTTTGCTTCAACTTTGTATATATAGTCATTTCATCATTGTTCATACATGTGTATGCTCAACTTGCATGTCATGAATCAATCTTGTTTGAGAGTGGATGCCCTCATTGCAGTCAAGGTTAGAGGAGAGAACTCTGGCTGCACCCTCTAATCCCCACAAAGGTTGCCCCAGAGCCATAACAACTCCAATGCTTAAAAGATGAAAAGGTGACCAACTTTTAATCTGGCTTGTAATTTGAAGAAAAAACGGTTGAAATATGATATGATTGATCATGATCTTAAAAAAGACAGTTTTATTTATGTTTAAGAAAAATGACATTATCTTATCTATGTAGATGACCAAATATGATGAGATAAAGACTTGGTTTTATCATTGATGTAATCTTGCATTCAGGATATGTTGCGATGCATTGCATTGCATTTAGTTGATTGGAATGAAGATGAGTTCAACAGCACTTGGTTAATTTTGGAACATGTTGTAACACATCGTAGATGAAATGTCACTGTTACTCTATTACAACTCTGTCACAATGTCCCCGTTGCTCGCGTTCTTTCCGTTTCTTTATCGCTTATGTGTTTCTTTTACGTGATCTTGCATCAATGAGGTATCGGCTTCTGTCGATGTTTGTGGTCCTTTTTTGCCTTCTTTCCTGTAAGTTTTGTTTAAGGGGAATGAGATCTAAGTGAGTGTACCGTTTGAGGTCGTGCTTAGGAAGCACGATTGCCACATGCTAGCTACTCTTATTAGCTTATAGATTATACATGTAGTCACCGGTTTTGTAGACACACTTTCGCGGTAGATTATCTATATGTGAATATGTGATTAATCCTTCTTAACTAAAGCACGACATCTCATCTTCTACATCAAGTACAATATATATTCACACATCGTGGCCGGTGATGTAACACAAACACATACTATTGATAAGACCCGGTCTTATCTCTATTATAGCATAGATTGATTGTTTAATGTTTATTGATCTCCTGATAAACTCAATAATTGTCGAATCCTGATCATATGATTAAAAGAATGATTGTTTATAATTGATTCAATCCTTTTTTATTATTTTTATTGTGACATAACATACATAATCTATTCACAAATGTGAATGCAACTACGTCAATTATCAAACCCGGGCGATCGAGAGTGACGGGAAGGGGGAGTGCCCTTAACCTTCACCCTCACTACCTTCAACTTCAAACTCCATGCCTTTCAATGATGTAGCTTTCTGTATCTCCTTCAACACCAGCTTACTAGTTTGGACCATCTGAATTAGCTTTGATAGAGGCCACAGGGCAGGCAAGAGTAAGGGGGGTGGGGGCTCAATTCATCACTTCATTGAGATAGAAGGGCTACAAGAGTGAAATTTTATAGGGAGTGGGCTTCATATATATCACTCACTAGTCACTTGTAGGGTATTAAATTTGGAGGCTAATTCACCCCAACCCATACCACCCTTAAACATAAAAGGCCACTTTTGTTTATAACAAGTCTCCCTTATCTTTTGGAGGAATGCTGAAGTATCTTTCGTTACGTGAATAGGTTTGTCCACTACTCATATCGAAAGAAAAAAAAGGTATCATGTATAAATGAAAAAAAAAAATTGCTCGTAAATTTAAGTTTTTGGATTAAAATATACATATAGTTCACTTATGTGAATGATCAAATCTTGTTTGGAACGATATTGAACTCTGTCATTGGGTTCTTCTAGATCTTAACAATTAATTATCTTATTAAATTTTTATACTTAGACGAATCTAACTATAAAAGATGAGCTTGATCCGCTAATAAGGTCTCTATATATACGCATTTTCACCAGATAATGTTATGATACATGTGACATAATGAACTTTTTATATACGCATGAGTATCGGATAAATTAGTTCCTTCCTTTATTATTGAAGGCTTTGTTCTAGCTAGTGTTTGCTTTATCTCATGTTTTTATCAACTTTTAAACCTAAAAGTTGGTATTGGTGTTAGTCATGTTATTGTCACACACAAAGGGCTCTCTCTAGGCCTTGCCACGACACCTGGGTTTCTTCCTCTTATAATATGTCATTATGATAATTAATTACTTGGTTTTTCTCTCTGGTATATATGTTTATCATCGGTTAATTAATTTGCTTTTGAGTAGAATGAGCAAAAAAAAAAAAAAAATTGCTTTTGAATAGTATTGTGGTCATCGTGTGAAAATTCTTCCCACACAATTACTCACCTCATGACGTAGACCGTACATATTAAGGTAGAGATTGGTCTATTTTGATTGAAATATCTATAAATGTGTGGGTGTTGCTTTTTTATGATTAGGAGAATATCACGAGTGTCTGTGTCTACATCTTGATATCCTATGCTTTTAGATATCACATTGAGATATATGGTATAAGTTGACATTTTAGGTCTTTTATTATCAGTTTCATTAGTTATTTTTAGAGTTCATTACACGACATTATATCAAAATGTATAGATGTGACATAAAGATATGGAGTTTGATCACTCGAAAAAATTTTACATACTATTCAGATCCGCTTTTTGGCTTCATACAAATAATAAATCTTGAACTTTTCCATAAAAAAAATTTTTTGCCGCTTGCACGATATATGATGAAACCACTAAGATTTTGTCATACCAACAACATATTTTAAAAAATAAAGGATTGTGTGAGTCATATCTTAATATTATATTATTGATCTGGTTCTGTCACTAGGAAGAGAATATAAAACTTTATTTTTAGGTTGGACATGACATGGATGTTTAGATAAATTTAGCGGCTTACATATAATCATCGTACTTAATTGTTTCACACATAAAGGAATCAATAAAGAAAGTGGGCTATTATGGTGTTTTGGCCAAACATCATGGCCGGCAACGTGGTGGCAAAAAACTCTTCCTTTCAGTGCGAATCTTATCTGTCTCTACTTAAATTAATTGTTGAACTTGATTAATTACTAGTTAACCATGTTAATGATCTACAACTAAACAAGTGATTTCCACAAACTAATCAGCCAAGTGGATAGATTCCAAGACTGTGAAATGCAATGAGTTCATGACGGTCATCAAGGCATGCTTCATGTTAGTGATCTAAGAAACATATCGAGCTAAATTATGACTAATATAACGAGATGATCAGATATTGCATTATGTAAATTTATCATAAAATTATAAATTGTATTTTAAACTATGTATTTTCAGACGATGAAGAAAGCAAAATGATTGGACATTGTTGGATATAAAAATAAAATGCAGCAAAAGTAAATATTACTCCAATACTTTTTCTTTTTTTTTTATGAAAGTAAATACTCCCTCCGTCCCACAAAAGATACAACATATACGTATCTTGTATTACTTTATATGTATGAATACAAGTCTAATTTTCATATCAAATCATGTCTGATCGTCTCGCAATATGTATTAGGTTGAAGTACGTAACTTACACAACTATTGATATATTTATAAAAATGTACGTTCGCAAATTAAATTTTACATCGACATTAATATAAAATCAAAATATTACATCCTTTTTTTAGGACAAGGGCGTATACTCAGTAGTTGATAATACCATTTCTATTAGTGTTGTAAGAATCCACAGAGGGAGTATTTTTCAAATGACACTCGTTGTCGAGACTATGACAAGGGCTGATCTCATGGTTTAGAAGTTATATGAACCAAGAATTGAAATTGAGCTTAACAAATATACGTCATGATATATCCAAAATTAGGTGCATTTCTTACAATAATTAAAAAATTAAAACATGAAGAAGAGATGTAACCTGAGATGAGAGTCAGTTAATTAAGATGCCAATAAATATAAAATTGGCTCAAATAAAATACTTCATCGTCCAATAATACTTATAATTGTTTGATCCGATATAAAAATTTATGTGTATATTAAATTTTTATGAAATTTGATAGTGAAATTGTAGGATGAGGTAATGGATATAATGTAATAAAATATGATTGATGTGATTTTTTTAGATTTAATATTGACTAAAAAAAATTATAAATAAATTAACACAAAAAAATTATATATATTATGAAACGAAAAAATAACGTATGTATCATAATATTTTAATCTAAATTATTCAATTTTATTAAACGTATCTGACTAATTTATGATGACATGAATCCGATTTTTCTATTGGAATTTCGTTAGTACCCACAGAACATAAATGGACCGTTATAATCAAGTTTGATCAAGTTGCTTCAATTAATTGATGGCAGGTTGGGATTAATATTAATTGTCCTGTTAACTTATCAATGTCTCTCAATTAAATTTCTGACAAGAACAAACAAAGTAACATAATGGTGTAGTCTGGACCTTTTTCGAAATTGAAAGAATACGGATCACTGAAAATCTACTCTTAATAGGCTCTGCACTGCAACAACCTATATTACGATAGCTCTTAGAGAAAATAAGTTTGTTTTACTCCATCCGTAGTATATATCTGCAATGGTTGGATCATGTGTTTTGTTATACGTATTTTGATTTTCATGAGGTATATATATTATTATTTTCGTTTTAAAATTATTATAATAATATTTTTTTCTAATCAATATGTGATTTGAGAGAATTCGTTTTTCATCTAAATAACACGATTTAAATTTTTTTTAATGACATACGATTATAATACATGACGTTTATTATTTTTAATATTTTACGATTTTTTTTTTGAAAAACAATATTTGGTCGTTTCGCAACATCTGTCAAAACATCTATCATCATACTTGTCCGATAAAAAATTATAATCTTTTTAGAATAGAAGAAGTAATATTTTATTATCGCTTTTAGAGAAAATAAGTTTGTTTTACTTTATCCGTCCTAATATATCTGCAATGTGTTGGATCATGTGTTTTGTTGATACATATTTTCGCTCATAACGTGAGACATAAAACATTAATATTTTCATAAAACCAACATGAAATATAAATGATAATTTAAATTGTATATTTCAATTATGGGTCACTGATGCAATATGTCACATCATTAAGATAGAAAAACATAACTTTTTAACATACTCTATTTGTCATATAATAATTACAACATATATGTATTTTGTATTATTCTATGTATATGAATATAAGTCTCGTTTTCATATTAAATCACATCTGATCGTCTCGTAACATGCATTAAATTAAAATATATAACTTACATAATTTTTAATGTTTTACGATAAATTTATGAAAAATCACGTTTGATCGTTATTGCACGCGTGCCAAATTTTACATCGACAAAGTTTTGCAATTATTATAGGACGAAAGAAATACATGTTTAAATAGCATAAAATTTCAAATCATACAGATAAAATTAGACAGAGGGAGCATTACATTTTTTTTAGTGATGGATTAATGAGATGCTCGTATCATGTATCATCCGTCTCAGTTTTGGATTAGAATCAAAATATATCGAACAAGGTCTGACATATAGAAAATACGATTTGTGTTCGAAGGTAACAACACGTTGTTTAGGACAACACCGGACCTTAACAACAATACAATACTGAACCGACATTTGGATCTTAAACTTGCATTAATTTTATCCTTCAATTGATGAGACATTAGGACATGTATATGATATGATAGGTTTCACTAATCGTGTTGGTTAGAGGCTTAGAGAATATAGTAGATGATTAATTACTTGGGGACATTAAATACAGCGTACGCTCAGATTAGTTGTGGAATATAATCAGCAAATTATGTGGCGCAAGCGTGCACTTAGACAGAGGGGTTAGCTTAGCTGGATGAAATTACGATACTGATTGATTTGCATTATCATTTTAGTGTACAAATGATATTGCAACTTATGTTCCACCAATGGTCCATGCCTCCACGGTGCAAATTCACCTACGGTTACTGTCTTAAAAATAACCCTGATATTTTCTTCATGAATAGGCTTCAAAAAGGTGGTAATATAATGAATCTTATCCCTATTATAAGTAACGGAGAAGTTCTTATATGAAGTTTTAGATGTTGTCTTGATTGTCCTAAATATAGTATTTCTTTCATTTCCGAAGTATTTATAATAATTTAAAAAAAAGTGAATTTTGATTCAGGTTGTAGAATTTCAAACATCATTTTTAAAAAAATTATTATGAAATATTAATGATAATTTAAATTATGTAATCTGACGTTAGTAACATAATTTTTTTGCGTCATTAAAATAATAAATAAATTTTTTCAAAATATATATTAAATAATATAATTATTTGAAGTGTTGCATCTCACGAAAGTATGCAGGTCAATAGTACTATTAATAAAGGGAATAAAGGGGGTGTTATAAGCAATACCTATCAAACTGTTACGAATGATTTTAAACCACATGTTTGAATTTTAAAATCTTAGTTTAAGGTTTTTTAAATTTTTTTTTAAAGTTAGTGATGGATTTAAAATCTGAGTTTATTGGACGTTACTTACCCTTCCAATTTTAATCCTATTATTAAAATCTGAATAGTTAAATGCAAATTTCCCCACTCAACATTCATCTTGCTCCCTACATTCTATGTTTATGCAACGTAATTTGAAAATAAGTTTGCTCAGGCGAACGTTGAATGACTTACAGAGATGAAATCAATATTATTTTATATAAAATTATAAAAAAATAATAGTCCTATTTCAAAGGTCCAAGGATAATCCGTCGACAACTAGAAATTCATTTTTGTGCAAATTTTAATGCAGAAGTGTCCTTCCTTGAGTTCTGCAGAAAACTAAACCAGTGTTGCAACTCATTGATTTATATGCAGTCCTTGTCCTGTTTTGGGGTATCCTCACAAAGTGTTTGTTCAGATTTTCGTGGCCCATTATGACCCACCCAAACCATGATTCATTCCAGTGATGTTGCTTTTCTACCCGCTGGTGGTTCTGTTTTTCTCGGCTTCAATTTTCAAGGTTGCTGTTTGAAACAATCGGACAACTTATTCAGATATTCTTAACATAATCAAAATTCAAATGGAACAAAATGCACGTAGTCCTCTACCAAAGTTTAGCATATGACTAGTTTATAACCAGCTCGTTCTGCGGTTTTTTTTTTTTTTTCCCAAGATATTGGAAACTTAATGGTATAATTTATATTCAACGTAAGTACAAAATAAAAACAAACGTTGCATATATGAAATAAAAAAAACGTTGCATATAAGAAATGCCCCATGACCTTGCATGAGAATTGCATACCATGAAATGCAAGTAAGATTCGTGGATTTATAATATACATTGATGCTTAGATGGATATGCGTCACAAGTGAGATGAAAAACAAGATCAGTGAATCAAAGGTTGACAGGAGTCGCTCCACGGAAAAAGGTTAACAGTCGAACTCCTCACCTGTGACAATCGGATTCTAAGTCCCAGAATCTAAAGCACAGGTACTGCTTCGCATCAAGCCGAAAGGGATACATTTCTGTGCAATTGAGTCATGTGTATATATGCATTGGTAATTTCGTACACATCAAATGTTTTGGAAACCATACAGAAAGGGTCAATCTGGTGCTATTAGATTATATCAGATGTCGGCTCGTTCATTTGACTTGTAACCATTTGGCAACTTAGTGGAGGATGATCCATTTCTACTGGAATATAAGCATGTGGTGTTTTAACATGGATTCTGTATAAGCGTTTGCTGTTTTAACATAGATTCTGTTGTAAGGTCCTTTCTGACTATTTTGCTACAGTCGAATGTCAGAAGTGTTCAAGTGCTGACTGCTGAGCATTCTTTTCCTTTGCAATTGAGTTTCTCCTTAGGGTCCAAGCGATGCATAGTGTCATCAAGTCGATGATAAAATCCATGCACGTTGTTCTAGTGGACCTTATGCACTTATTACCCAACAACCCCTTGGAGGGAGGTACACTACTGAAATGGTTTTTTTTCTTGGGTTTTTCCATGAATCGTAATAAATGATATCAGAGTCTATGGTTTGTTGAGTCTAAATACGTAGGTTAAGGATCCCCTGATACGTTCTTGGTCCACAACGAACATAAAGAGGATTGATTAGGTGTTTCTTTGTTTTTCGGATGCTCAAGTTGAAGAACAGGTCAACTCTCATTGCTGGTGAATTACCGTACAAGATAAACTCAGATTAGATCAAACCTTATTGGATCGTCCTGAAGCACTTTCTAGAGTCTCTTTTTAGAAGACAATAGCACGTTTTTCGTGCGAGTTTGAAGCGAAAGTTAACGTTGAAGTGATTCCTCAACTCCCTGGATAGAATTCGAATCTACAAAACTCCAGTTAACAGTTGGGTGCTCTATCGCTGAGCTGCTGGAGAAGAATGAGGGATTCATTTTCCGAATCGAGGAAAGTGAGATTAGAAGGTTGCTGAATACAATATTGTTTATGCCGAGGAAATTTGTTCGGAGAAATCACAAAAGTCGAATATTATTCGTTTTCTTCCCAATTCATCCGGAAATAATCTCTCCATTATGTCATAACAAGATAATACTGCATACAATTCATTTTCACCACACCCTGTATAATTGGCAGGATTATGTGGTTTGTTACCTCACCTTGTTGCCTATTCGACTTCCTCTCTTAATTTATAGTCCGTTTTCGTGAAACCACTAAAACATATCTTGTGCTAACACATAAAGCTCCCCTTTCTATACTCTAATTAAATTAGCATCTTAGATAGATAAATAGATCCGACTAATGATTGAACTCCAAGAACCAATTGTTCTCCCAACTTCTTACATTACCAGCAAGGACAGCATAACAAAGATCGATATTCTATACCAGAGAACATGGTTATACATAGACAGAAACAGAGTACTACGTAACAAGTAGCATTCCCAGTTCTTCATATCAAATAGCGCAAGTTTACAAAATAACAGACAGACAGACAGAACTCAAGAATGAAGTCGAATACACGAGGTACCTGTAGATGATCTGAACTCTCAGAACAAGAAACGAACCTAAATGACGACTCCAGAGACGCATATATGCAGTGTGAATAAGATCGTGGTTCTCCATTTGAGCCGGATATAGTGTTCCAACCAACAGTCGGTTCACTTGTAAGTTCCCATGCCCAGACCGGCCTCTGGACCATAAGGGTTGTAGCCTCCTCTTGCCTCGGAGTAGGATACATAGTAGAATTCAGAAACTATGCCAGTGAACAAAATAAAAGCAGCGCCGGCTCCAAAGACTCCCTTTCTTAGAGTTTGGCAAGAGGGTGGGCTATCCCCATAGAAGGTTCGGTATCTAGTGTGGTAAGCATTCCTCACAGAACCAGCAAACAGACACAACTCGGCTATCAAAAAGGTCAACCTGCAGAGATTCAGGAATAAATGATTACCAGAAAATTTGTTCCAGCAAGAAAAGAAGAGAGGCGATGACAGAGTGAGCGAGTGAATTTGCTTTTATTTTGAAAGCATGTCTATGGAGTGCAAAACATACCAGCAGATAATGAAGAGGATGACGGCACAAGCCCTAGAACCCCCAGGATTCAAAGCCTTCCCACAACAGAAGCACCGGCTTACAACCATGATTATTCCTTGGCTGATGGCAAGGAATAGAAATGCACCAACGCCATATCCTGTTGCAATGTCCGAGTCGTAGAAACAATAGTTGTAATCCATGTCTGAGTCATTAATAATCTTCGCCTGCAAAAGAAAAAAAGATCATGTATTCATCCACTAAATTTAATTTTCTTTGTTACATCAAGTAAAACACAACATCAAGGTATTCAAGACTGTCGAAAGTAACATAAATAAATAAATAAAATTCCTCCATCATATTTACACTTCAATCTGCTAACAGTGTAGACAAATGCAGGTTAATCAAATCAGAAACCACAAGCAGGCCTATTTCATCTACATCCTACTTTTTCGACAAACTGAGACGAGTTGGTTCTTCCCACTCTCATTTGTGCACTGTCCTCGGAAATCAAGGAGCATCAAGAAAAAGAACAGTGTCCAAATAGATAATCAAGGTTGAACATAGGGACTTCGATTAATCCAAGATCATTCAACAAAAGCTCGAGATCTATAAAAGGAATCTATTTTATTACATTCTGTGCCACTCGTAAAATCTAACTCACGTAGGAGCAACTAGATCATGATCAAACATAATACGTACAAGGCACAAGAAACCAATGCAAGCACGTAGGGATGCTCATTTATCTACTATGACAATGTTCCACATCGATTCTTACACGGCCAACCTAACCATAGCAACTTGAAACATCAATGAGATCGAAACACAAGGACTAACACTTAAGCCACTCCTATACTTGAATGAAATCAAGACCGTGTGGTGATCTAGCAAGATTCAGAACACACTTCAAGAACACTACACTACTTCAACAGCAGTATACTACTATCAAAACTCGATTACTCTCGCAGATATTGGTTCAGATCTAGGGTTTAGGTTCCTCATTTCTCCACCAGCCACACTCAGATCCCAAACTTCCACATCCAATCGACCACATCATATCGCATCGAGCATAATCATACATTCAATTCAACACAGCTTAGACACAAAACACATCTCGAGGAGCATACCATACAAATCCTCAAATCAATCACACACACAACAAAATCTCAAACTCCTCCCATTCTACACCACACGCCACCAGCAACTTCTCTCACAATCTCAAATGCGACTCTCAATCTCCTTCCAATTCAAACAACAAGGCGCCAATCCATCGATCCGAAAATTCAGCAAACAAGAAGTGAAAATCATTAAGCAGAAAGACACAGAGTCAGAGATCAGGTTGATTACAGTGCTTCGACGCTGCTCGGCGGCGACGGCGAGTCCGAAAGCGACGAGATCGAGAACAAACACAATCACCATCAACAGCTTCGACGCCATCGTCGACGATCGAGGAAGCTTCAGCGCACTTCACTTCACCGCTAGATATCGAGCAATTTGTTGGTGATATTGGAAGTGTGAGAGACTGTTGAGTTCGCTTTGCTTTGAGGAGGGATAAATGAAGCGGAGAATTTGAGACACGTGAGCGGTGAGTGTAACTAAAAGTTGGTGTGTCCTTTCACCCAACCTGAAAAAGAGGTCGAATAAATGTTAACTCATTGTTTATTTTTTCCATTTTTTAAAATAATAACACTCTTTTCATATAATATCGGTTAGGATTCCTGTGTGTTTGAATATCATGAAATTTGTTAATTATATTTATAAGAAATATCATAAGGATGTGTGTCGACATATTATTCTTTTCATAGTAATTTAACATGTTTTTTTTTATTGGCATCATAAGTGTTTTTCGAATCGTGTTCGTCGGACAGTGTTTTTGCTGTTGCAGTAGGTTCGGTGCTGGTGGAGTGTAGGAATCAATTACAGGAGTGTTAGTATCATCTCCCCAAACTATAGCGAGGCAGAAAATCAACGTCAAAGAGATGATAACACACAGGTGTACAAGGTGGGGTTTGTCTATACCATACGCCATCTAATCATCCAACACGGGGTGGGGGTTGTACTTTGTCCATACTCCAAACCCGCCACCGACAGTCGATTACTCGATTGTTAAGAAGACTCTATAGTCCTCGGTGGTTCCGGAAGTCTCAAAGGTTTCAGTGAGGACGATGGGAAAAGATAACTTGACGTTAACAAAAATATATATGTTTATTTAATAGTGAATTTTTAAAAAAAAAAATTATTTTTGTATTTAAAATTTTTCAATCATTTAATCTTTGCCATTCATTAATCTATAACAACACATAATTTTATATTTCCTAAACCCGAGGACTATTTGGGTAAATTTATCAAGATGACGATCAGAAAAGAAGAAAATATTCATTGATCTTATATCCCTTTTATCTTATTATCTTAATCTCATAATTCTTACAATACATACATATTTATATACGTTTGAATATAAAATTTGTTCTCATATCAAATCATGATTGTCCCGTAACATGTATTATGTTGAAACATATAACTTACACAATCATTAATGTTTCACGATAAATTTATAAAAAAAAATTACGTTTGACCATATATACACCCGTATTAAATTTTATATCAATATGTATATCTGATAAATCCGTTGAGTGAGGTAGTAATACATAAGACAAAAGACGCAAGAAACAATTGTGCCGTGAACATACAGCGATGAGCATCAGAGCATGTGTACAGCAAATGCGCTCAAAATCACATTGCTCCAGCGAGCTACGAGCATTGTGAGTCCCGTCGAGATCTTGAGTCTGATCCATTATCAATGATCAATTGGGGCATCAGACAACTTACAATGGCAGAACAATCTGAATTCTATATCCAAAATAAATAAATAAATAATGCTATCGACAAAGAACAAAGGTACAGTTAAATAACCTTGAATATAAACTCTTACAAATAAACCCTATGAACACAGAACATTAAACTTTACATCTCAACACAGCATCTATAGAAATCTTCTTCGATTGGCCGGCATATCTTAAACTCCAGTTTTGAATGATCCATATGATTTACGAAATATAACAAACATTGCATCATAACCCAACAGGCCTTATTCTGTATACAAGTTAACTTACAAGCCACACATCGACAATGCACACCGCATAACAAATGATAAACAAGATAGATTTCATCAATGTACAAAAAAGAATCCGCAATGAAGTCACACAGCGTATCCAGCATTCGGATCCGGAACAGCTTCAGCTTTTCCGACCAAACATGAGAAGCTTTCTGATCCCTTTGTTACTAGCCTTGGGAGAGTTCTCTGAAGTATCCCATTTCTTTCTGATATATGTGGGATCTGGGTTCACTCCCTCGAATGTTGCAGGAGTTGATTCCTCTATTTCAGAGATTTCAAGGTATCCGGGAGTGTCTATGATTCCCTTATCCTCCTTTTGGACAATGAAAGGAGAAACAAGATCTGGCTTGGCTGAGTGCGGCACTGAAATAGCAAGTTCACCCTGATAATTACGACTCTTAATATCATCAAACGATAGCATTTGCACATCTTGAACAAGGACGTCGGTCTTGATGGAGTTTGAGATCACAGAGTGGCTTCCATTAGACACAGGTAGGTCTGCGTCTCCATTCATGGTAGAAGACGTGACGTGCAGCTCTTTGATGTCTTCGGAATCATTAGCAATGTGAGCCACATGGACTTCTACTCTAGTGGGTACATTCAAGGGTATGTCTACAGCTTCATCTTTGCTGAGTTTTTCCACCTTGGCATCTGAAATAGACGCATTAACCGCAGATGCATCCTCAGACGCGATTTTGGTATCAGAACTTCCACTTTTGGTCCGGTTCAGTTTCTTATTATCTTCGCGCACAGCTTGTGGCTGCCCTTTGCTTGCCTTCGGAGATTCTTTCTTAGGCGGACCAGATTTGATAGGAGTTGCTGTGACCTTCTGGGTTGGCCTAGCAGCAGCAAGTCGCTCAATGGTGGAAGACCTAAACACAGACTTTGTCTCTTTCTTTTGTTCGTCGGCTGATGAGCGCTGGGCATGTGTTTTTGCAGGCCTGTTGATGGCTGGAGCTGCTTTATCCATAGGCTTCTTAGGTATTCCCGATGAACGACCAGTAACAGTACTTTTTTCAGCAATTCGCTTTTGCCGCTGAAGAAGTATCTCCTCCCTCCTCTTCCGCACCTCTTCTTCCTGGTCAATGATTATACACGTGTCAGAAGACCAAAATAAGGCGATAAACAGCTGAGTTTGAGATTTTAACTAGAGAGCCAAGAAGATGGATTGTACATGCCAGAATACATACTACAGAAACTCCATACGCACGTATAAGGGGTCAACAATTGCATTTCAACTACAGAATATTTCATGGATTGACTAACTTGTTACTCTCGCCACATTCAATAAAGCTAGCAGGCTATCAAACTCATAAAATCACTTGCTCAAGTTTAGAATTCAGGCAAAGCCTAACAAGCAAAGCCTAAAATGAGAATTCGCAAGAAATCAAGATGCATGCTGATTGAAGCACAGAAAAAGTTGATCTTGTCAAGAATAGCTGTTGCATTTGCTACACTTTTCAATGGAAATGTGTGAGATACCTTATTGAGTTTGCCATTTGGAATACTAGCCCTGCTTCCCCAGGCTGGTTTTCGGTTTCCAGATAGTGCTTCAGGTTTACCTTTCCCTGTAGGCCGACCTGAGCCTTTTGTTTTTGCATCTTTACTTTTAGTTTTTGCATCTGGAAGACCACTTTTTCCATTGGCTACGCCCTTGCCATCAGAAACAGATAAAGGATCCACACAGGCCTCCATGATGGACTGACCTGTACAGGCTTCAGTTGTAGGCTGGCTTGTTTCAAAGTCCATCTCAGGATTCCACGGGATCACCGTCTGTTCCACCACTGCATCACGATCGAGCACCATGTACAGTTCACTCGGCTCATAGAAGCCAACAGACACAGAGTTGCCTTGTTGGACTTCAGATGAACCATGCTCAGTTACTGAACCCCCGATGAAATCAGAAACCATGCTGATATCAGTTCTCAATTGGGAAACGAAATTGTTATCAGTGGATCGAGCTTGAATAATGAAAGAATCATCACTTGTCTCTTTCCTGTTCTTCGCTATGGTCTTAGATGAAAACGATGAATAGTTGCCATCGACGATTGCAAGATCTATGCTTTGATCCCCATTTGTTGCTTTATCTGATCTTGTGCCAACTATCCAATCATCACTACCATGAATCTTGACGGTAGAAGATTCATTGACACAATCAGATGGAGTTAGGGATGATGATTTTTGTGTTTCCTCGTGCCGGGATACTACGAACTCATCCGCCATGCCACCCCTTCTGGGTATCAAGTATATATCATCACCAGCTTCAAAGTCTCTGAAGGAGCTTCTGCCTATTTTATCGTCACTGCCCAACTCCTTTCCAGCTACGAGAAAAGAATCAGTGGAAATCGGTTTCTGTTTTCTAGTTTCCTCCGCTTGCAGATCAAATGCGGATGAGTTTGGCTCCTTGGCCTGTTTAGTTGTCTGATATCCCCCCTCAGCCTGCTCATGGCGATTTGAATCAGGCTCTTCCTTCATCAAGAGCTCCTGAAGGAAATCCCAGTTCCCAGTCCCACTTCTCTTCTGTCCCACATCACTCTTCGGAAGCTCAGTCTCGGCAAGAAGGTTATCAGAACTATTTGATGAATCTTTAGAAGCGAGGTTCTTGTTCCTTCTTCTCTGGGAAGAACTGGATTTATGTTGTTTCTCAAATGAACCAACAGCTTCCTCCACCTGTTGTTTGAGGGACTCAGCAGCCAAAAAACCATTTTCATCGGATGAATCATCCTGAGAAGCACCAGCTTTCTCTCCATCCCTTGAAGTGATGTAATTGATATTGCGAATCACCACTTTTTTTGATGACTTCTTCCCATGCTTCTTTCTATGACGATGTTCCACTGAAGAATCACTCTCAGAACTTGAGTTGCTAGGTTCACTGTGATAGTCAGAATCTTCTTTTCCAGATCCTCTCCTTGTAGAAGCTCTGTCTTTCTTCTTGGATGAAGATCGCTGATTACTGCGACGATCTGCTTCTCTATCAACAGCTGGTGCAGAGTCTTGAACATTTCCAGGCCACTGCATATTGCCTGGAAAATAAGGCATTCCCGGGTAGACATACCCCTGGTATGGTGGCATTTGTTGATAAACAGGGCCCTGAAAATTATGCGAGTACTGAGGAATATTTGCCCATGGATATGGCATCTGAGCTTTCAGGTCTGCATTGTTGATAGAGCACTGAAAGTTAGCACAGTATAACACTAACATAGGGTAGAGACTACAAAAGTAAATATAGTAGAGATTGATATAGCATGTGAAAAATGAGAACACGCACTTGACGGAATCCAAGTATTAGATTGACCGAAAAAAAGCATAGGGTAGAGATTACAAATGTAAATAGAAAATGAAGGAACAGCCTGGATTGATGTCAGCATTATTTTTAACAAGTTTGCTCTGATACCTGGATTGACGTCTAAACTTCCGTGGCCATTAGTTGATTCTGAAGGAGAAATATCAGGGATTCCACCAGAACCACCAGCAGCCATGAAATTTTGCATCGACTCAACATCTTCTCCAGCAAGGATGATACCAGATGCTCCAGTATATGCTAACGGCGCCTGAGGGAAAGCCTGCATGGCTGCTACCTCGTCCCTCCAAAGCCTATCTTCATTCTTTTTCTTGTAAAGATTCATGAAGGCCACGCATGCGTCCCTAAATGGAACAAAAGACTGCACATCAGTCATGTACTTCCACTTGTTAGTAGTGATCCAAAAGAAATGTGGTTGTCATGATTAACTTTATAATTTACTGTATTCTGCCTAAAGCCACTGTCAGGTTGAAATCGAATTGACTCCAGTAATGTTGTATATGATTATTGCAGGAAAAAAAGAATGCATGCAGTATGTGTCTGCTTCCACAATCCATTTACATGCCATTTACCATGGCAATGTAGTGATTGAATCTTCCTGGAGAGAAAGTGTGGTGAGATGAAATGGGAGCCCAAGTTACTTTTCTTTTACAATTTCAGCAGCAAAACTTTTCTTTTATACCTCAAGCGGGAAGCTCCAAAAGCATCAGAAAAGGATATAAGGTCGCCAAGATAGTCCATATCAAATCCAGCAGCCAATGCCCTTGCAAAAACCATTGCCTGCTCTTTGCGAAGCACTGCCTTCCGGGTTTCTAGAACACGATGAAGTCGAGATCTGGTCACGAAGACACAAACAGCTTAAGGTCACCAGAGTTTATTTAGCGTGTTCTGTGAGGATAAAAAGAAGAGGTATCTGGATCTCACGTTGAATTTTCATCATCAATAGCATCAGAGCTTCCATCACTCACGCCCTTAGGCTGCCATTAGGTACCAGTCGAAAAGTTAATAAAATTTTGAATAGAAAAATGGAAACACCAACGGTCAATAGCAAAGGGAAGCTAGATGTGTTCATATCAGTATGACTTACCTTAAGGGAAGCAGATGCGTGTTTTGAAGTTCCATTAGCAACAGATGCATTTCCTGTCAGTTCCACTGTGTAAATCATCTCAAATGCATATCATTGTTTAAAGACACATACAATTGTGATCATCACCACAACTTGAACACCTAGCTGACATGGGAAGGATTAAACAAAAAGAAATCAAAGTTATTAGCTCCCACCCACGTCCCTATAGGATGTGGGGGGTGCTTAATCGACATTTCAAGAAACATAATAGGATGCTTAATCGACAGGATTCTCCAATACTGGAATTACCAAGCACAATCCTTTATCATCCTTAGGTCTTAGACTCCAACTGCCTGGGCTATTTCATCACACGGTTGAAAATGTCAAGAACCAATAATGAAGCCCTACTATTATTGTACATCTATTTAGATACAAAGAAACTAAAAGTACAAACAATCAAGCCAATGCAACAATCATGCAAATCAAAGTACTTACCTAACACAAAGTACAAATCCATTAATTGAAATTTGAACACCAAAATTAAAAGAAGGCGGCTATACCGTCCGCATCTGCTGCACCATTGGCATTGGAAGCCTCATATGAACGAATCGAACCATCAATCTGCGCGATCTCCGTCTCAATTGTCACAAACCGCTCAAGCACCTCCGGTGTACTAACAAACCTCACAAACCTAATTCACAAGCCAAACAAACTCAATCAGTCCATCCAATCCACAAAAATAAGCAATGCTATTAGCCGTCACTTTTGTACTGTCACTCTGAACTCTTTTCATCTGTTTAACAGTATATTTTGGATAGTTATCATCAAATCAGTTCCAAGTGACTACAGATAACATTTCTGACAATGAGATCCGATTCATGAAACCGATTCAATCCACAAATCAATAACACCAACCAAACCAACACCGCGAGATCTCTCACCTCTGTAGAGTTCCTTTAGTGAACCACTTAGATCCGTCCCTCGCCGGAGGCCGGAGCGTGATGGAGTAACCGCCTCTCCCGATCTGATCCTTCGCCGTCCTCAGATGCGACAGGAACGGATCCAGAAGCCCGTACGCTAGCTTCTCGCTCGATTTCCCCGCAAACATCACCAAATCACACCTAACCAAACCAAACCAAACCAAATCACACCACACCACATCAAACCACAACAAACCACAGTCGAATCGAAACATCGAAACCAGTCGAGTTGATTTGTTTACCTTGTTCTGGTTGGCGTGAGTTGAAAGAGGACGTAGTCGAGACGAGTACCAGACTCCATTGTTGGTTGAGCTTGAATCGGAACTCGAAACTCAGTTCAATGCTTGTTGTGGTGGTGATTTGGGATGGTTTGTGAAGGTGTTGGATTCATGTGAAATGCAGTTAAGGAGAGGGAGAGAGGGAAGAGAGTGTGGTGACAACGAGGAGAGAGGAAGGGAGTGAAGAGGGACACAGTGGAGCACATGGAGTGGAGTGAGAGCTGGGGAGAGAGGGGGGGGATATATTGACTTGGAGGGTGGACCTCTCATCATTAATGTCTGAAATAATCTTCGTTTGTTTGGTAATGAGTTTCGGAGATGGTTGTTTGATTCAAAGGACTTGAACTTATCGCTAATTTAGGATGAACTTAGGTAATGTTTGGCTTAACGTGGTTGGTTTTTTTAATACTCTCTCCGTCCAAAAAAAAATTATAAAAATTATATATCATAATATTATTTAATACATATTATAAAATTATGTTATAGGATCGGGATCGCAATACATAATTTTCATTATCATTAATGTTTCATGATAATTTTATATAAAATGATGTATGATCGTCCAACAGACAATTCCTAATATACATAATTTTATTGCTTATATATGTCAATATTTTTATTGTTTTTGGTCGTAAGGACTAAGTAACATGGTTAGTTTTCTTTTTTTTTACTAAAGGTGATGATTTTGCCATTAGTTTGAGCTTTCCGATCAAAAATGTATCCAAATCACACATATACGTTATTATCGTCGTTTTATAAAGATTGCATCATTTAGACACATAAACGAAAAGGTTTTTTGAGTTAAAAATTATCCGTAGAACGATCAAAAAATATTTTTTTTCTTCAAAATTATTGTAAAATATTAAAAATAATTTAACTTAAATATTATATCCCTCAGCTAATAAAATTTTCAAAATATATCATTTAATATAAAAAGAAACATATTTAAAAATATTAAATAATATAATTATTATTTATTGTTGTAATGTTTATGACACAAGAAAATGCTCAATTTCACTTTGGATGGTTTATCTCATTGGATTCTTTAAGCAAACAACTCCGATTCATACATGAGTCACGACGATACTCCCTTCGTCTTAAAATAAGTAAACTAATTTTTCTTATTAGTCATTTTTAAAATAAATGAAATGCTTCCTAAAATGACAAACTTTTTAAGTAAAAATTTCCTCATTATTTATACTATGTCACATTATACAACCCTATTACAACTTTTCTTTCTTTCTTCTTCTCACTTCTATTCCTCTCGCATATTTTGAAGGATATATGGATCATTTTTACATTAAATCAGCACTCATATTAATATGCAACTATGATCTTTATGTTTTTTTGCTTTATAAGTAGAAGGGAGTATATAATTTGAGGTTGGAGCAACAACAAAGGAGGACAAACAAGTGTTCTAAAGTTCTCTGTTGGATAATAGTCGTGAAAGATCAACTCAAAATACAGCTACTCATTAGTATTATTGAAGTGAAAAGTGATGACTGATAAGTTGGGTGATGGGTCATCTCAATAACTTGATGCTTTTGATACTTCCAAAATCTTGCTGTTGAAGAGAGCATCGAATGGCGATTATCAAAAGTGGTGGTTATGAAAGCGACAAGATGCACCTTTCTCGTCACGTACCCACCATGACTGATCTTATATCGCTTTCCTTGTTGATTGCTGGATTCACTTGGCCGTGTGCTGTAAGAATGTTGCCGTGTGACACGTTGTGCTACAAATGAATAAAGATTACGGAGTACCGTGATTTCGTGTAAGAGATTCTCATCGATTTGAAGTGCACGAAAATCCTCTTGAACATTACAAAGAGCTGAGAACCAAAACTAAATAATCTTTTAAACAAATCAATTACTCATAAAAAATACAATCATCGGAATCGGATTGTTTCTAACGATCCAACCCTATCATAGTTATAATTGTACGTAGTTTTATAAGATGATCGAACATTATTTTATAAAAATTTATAAAAACATTAATTATAATACTCCGATTATATATTATCAGTCATGAAATGAAAGAAGATTGTTTGAACAAAACTGATCAAAATAAGGATTCTCAGAGCACTCGTAGTAAGTTTCTTATATGATTTCCTCTTTCTATATATAAGGAATCTGTAAATAAATAAATAAACCATGAAATAAATTTTCTATTCTTATTTCTATCCTTATCCGTATTTCTATATTTATATGATTT
>LIEC01011082.1:56342-104151 GCA_001925005.1 Drosera capensis | reverse complement strand
GAAAAACATACTCACCAAGCGAATCAACCGATCAGAATAAAAGACAAAATCATGTTTTGTTGTTTGGGCATCTCGAATAAGAGTGTGCATTCCTCGTATCTAAAGCAACAGGAACCAAACTATTACAGGCTTTAATACAATAGAAATTCAGCACAGCTAAATAGTGTTTGAGGGCTTACTTGGAATGTTGACTGTATAACATATAGATTAGGGTATATTTTACAAAGATCATGTTGACCCAGTTTTGTACGGATATGCTGCACAATTAGATCAACAGCGACATGATTGTCACCACCACGAGGGATAATGATATCAGCATACTTCTTCGTTGGAAGTATAAAATCATCAAATGCGGGCTTCACGAACTTCGAGTACTGTATATACGAAAAGATAAATTGTCAACATTTCAAGTAACCCAGAAATTGAAGAAACTGAAGACAGTAAAAAAAAGTGGCTAAATTGTAAACATCAGGCCTCTCTAAAGACTCGTAATGGTGGTAACCTACTAATCGTCTAAGTAAAGCATGATCTTCATAAAGAAAAGTGAAGTAGACATCCAGTTATACAAGAAAATATTAGTCAGAAGAGAGTGTTAACTATCTCTAACTGGCCAAAAAATGTGAAAGCCAAGAAGCAGGATTCATTATCTAGCTCCAGAGGGAGTTGTTCCTGCAATGGTATCTTTTAATCCTAAATCAGGTCATCTATCCATGTTGCTAGATCAGCTCTTTTTCTTGTTGAAAGAGTTGATATCCAAATTAGCACTACCTAACCTGATCAAGTACAGTACCAATATCTCTACCCTTCTCCGCAGTATCACGTCGTATCCTCCTTGCTAGGCGTACATCAGCATCTGCAAACCCGTCATATACATTGAAGTGCATACTAGAAAAATCAGATCCTTATTTTTTTACTGGAGTAAAATCAGATCTAGATAAGGAATCAAGAGGTTCATTTTCCCTTGACCAAAAAATCATGCATCTTGAGATTTAGTATGACATTATTTACAAGCCAGCCTCTGGCCAACATATAAAGGGCATGCTTAAATAAACAGGTTTACAGGCTAGATGACAGACCAGGGAAAGAGGACAGAACCTGTATCAACGAAAATCTTCATATTCATCAACTCTCGAACACGAGGATCATGGAAGACAAGTATCCCTTCCACGATAATCACATCGGATGGATTAACCTACCACATGACCAATAACAAAACCAATTATGCTATTCAAGGTGGTGATTATACTAGTAATAATCCACACAGTTTATATAGATTTGGGATCATCATTAGAAGTTCCTATGATAATCCTTATGCAAGTCCCTGTAGAGTGAACCCAAAATGAACCTTTTTGTTTTTTGTCCACAAAATAACCAGAAGTGCAACCGATGCAAGTCAGCAAGAATATGTGAGCCACCATGTCAAGGCCTTCAGGCAAGGCATCAAGGCAAAACTGAAGAAATGCTTATAAAATGTGTAGTAAGAATTCATACCCTACGAGCAGGAAAGACATTATTTTTGTAACTCTTGAAATCATAATTAGGAATATCAACAGCTTTCCCATGCCTTAACTTCTCCATCGTACCGAGCAAGTGCTCGGTGTCAAATGCATCTGGAAAGAAATGTTTATGTTTAGTGAAAACCAAGACCAAATCACAAAATACTGCTACAGAAACTCTTCATAAAAACTAACATAAAAATCAAACGGATAAGTTTCCAATGATAAGACTTATGACAACAGAATGGGAAGGCGCAGGAGGTACATGAATTGTTAGGTAGGGCTGCTAGGCTTGAAAAAAGATGTCTTGTATACTATTGATTCAGTACTTGTGGCTAAGGGAAAGAATATCGTAGAATATTGGAAGCAAAGTGACCTGCATCAGGACTTGGTAAGACGTGAGAATCAAGATATAAATGCAGTTCGACCATATAACCAAACTATGAGTAGGGATTCTGTAGTAATCTAGTTATTCCAAAGCATCCACATACTCCAAAAGAAAAATCACCTGGATGGTCAAAGTTGTATTCATGCACATGTGAAAGCTCTTCCTCGGTTAAGTTATGATAAAAGGAATCCTGTCATGTTGATCCACACAAGCAGGTATCCAGATGAAATGATGAAAGCAACAGCAGAACAAGATGAAGGAGAAAGGATCGAGTTTCCATGTGGAAGGGAACAAAAAATTCCAATTCCATAGACAAATTTAAATACAGAAGTGAATAGCGAAGCAAACCAGAAGTCAGTCCAATACAAGTACATCGACTACTAGTTGATCATGAAATGATACCTGGTTTACAACAACCACCCGCTGATCATGAAGTTGCTGGATAATCATATCACAAACTGCAGTCTTTCCGGATGCAGCACCACCAGAAACCCCTGATAAGATACAATGCGCCGCATGAAAATGGGTGAAATGTTTAGCAACTCTCAGTGAAACTCCGCTCCAGTTACTGGATGAGAATGAATGCTCCTGTATCTACATTTTACTGCACCTCTATGTGCTAGTTCTGTGTGACTTACTTACCAGGAGAAAAAGGCAGATAAACAAGTTGCAAATAGATCAACTCCTTACCAATAAAAAAAGGCTCCTTGTATCCATTTTCCGTGTATGAAGTTGTTGGCTCCTCATTTTCAGAATTTTTACGGGTCAAACCATTCATATGAAATCCAGAATAATGGGCACGTGATGCAGCCTCTAGTATATCAGCTACTGATTTGGAATTGGAACCCATAACGATGTCCTGCATTGTCATACACCATGTAAGAATCTTTAAGAAAAATAAGCAGCCAGCTTATCATGAGAAACAAACCTAGAGATGAGAAAACAGCAACGAATATGTCGAAAACAACAAGCATCGAAGACTACTCGTGAAGTTCGGTTCAACAAAAGAACCAATAGGACAATCTGCACAAATATTTACTTGACTAAACATCTAGATCTCAAGAAAAATCATAATTAGAACAATGAATAGAAACATGAAGCCTGAAATCGATCCAGACCTAATCAGTCTACCAATAAGCCAGTAGTACAACTATCCTTGCATTTAGCCAATCATAATTCATGTTGAAAACAGTGCCCACATTGAAATTCGAGCGCTCTCAAAATAACAACATATATAGATATTGGACTACTCCACTCAACTCATTGTCAATTGATTTTGAGATGAAACCGGAGGTTTAATAATTCATAATAACATGATATTCTCCTATTTTTGTAAAACGACGATGTAGCATCCACCCTCCATAACATGAACTTAGACCGTTGAGGCAAAGAGGATCAGATGATGATCAACCAGCTGATGTGATGTACTTCTATATAATCAACGATTAGCTTTAAACATGTAATACAATCAAATACGATACCAATTCGACCACGTTCGTACAAATCCAGAACCCTAAATCACCAATAAAATCCAAATCCGATACCGGAATCCACCAATGCAGCTTCGGATTCAATCACAAGACAGCGATTCCACATCATCTATTCGTAAAAAGAATTAGCGGTAGAATTACATACAAAGATCAAAGAAATGAAAACTCAAAACAGTCGAAACACATGACCGTTGGACCAAATCGAATCGAGAGTGCGATTTCGAATCGGTACCTGAAATCGCGACTTGATTTCGATTGCAGCGAATCGGAATCAGGGGGCGAGGAGTTTGTGTGTTGGTCGGAGGGTGGAGGCAGGCAGCAGGTTAATTTTAATTATTTATATTGTACCAAGAAAAGGGAGAAAATAACAAAAGGACCGTTTTATCCTCGTGATGCTCCACTTAGTCGACTTGGTGTGCAAATTAAGCCAATACTGTATTTTCTCGTACATCACAAAAATGTATAAGCACACAAACTTAGTTTCACATTGTAATGTCCACGACACAACATAAAATTTGTGTATATATTATCGAAACAATCATTTATTTTTTTATGAAATGAATAAACGAATTAAAAATAATAATAATTATTATTATTATTATAAATAAACAAATTAAAAATAAATATGAATATAATAATTATTATTTATCGATTATGAAGGATGGATAGGATATGTGCCATCGGAAAATATTGTCAGGCAGTCTTCACAGTGGACCAAAATCGATTTTTGTTGAAATGAATAAATAAATTAGAAATAAAAATAAATATAATTTATTATTATTTATCGAAATAATTATGATGGATGGATAGGATATGTGCCATCCGAAAATATTGTCAGGCAGTCTTCACAGTGGACCAATATCGATCAATGATGATCAATCATATTACTGTTTCGATTTTGTTTTCTTTCGTTTGTTTATTAGGAAAGGATACAAGCAATTTGATTGCGATTCCGCGTTCTGCCGCACAACTGATTCCAGTCCCATGTTTTTTGGCCTTGTATTCCTCGTCATTGTAAAAATCGAGTTTATCTCCAGAGGAACAGCTTGGTTACTTCACGAGCCCGGCCGAACTGTATAACTTTTATGCTTGACTAAAATCATTTATAATTGTTTTATGTTCATCGTAAAAATATAAAATTCACACAGCTGGTAAAAATTCAATCAAATGTCATTATATATATTTTGACTCAATAATGCGAGTATCAAACATCATCTTGATGAATACAACTCGATTTTTTTTATGGGTCCTTGTTCTATTTAGTCACACTTTCCAAGTGGGAAATGGTTGCTTTCAAAGAAGGTTCAAAACTTTTCTCATGACTTCTGAGGCAGTGCTTGACCATAATCCTTCAGATATTTGGTGCACGATCCTACACAAGATCAACAAATTAAGTACCTCATTTTGCTTTAAAGAAACAATTAACATAGTATTTTTTTCGTTTCAATTTATTTATAATATATATTTTTTTTATTATATATGTATAAATATAAATTTCGTTTTCATATTAAATAACATCTCATCATTTCGTAACATGTATTAAGTTGAAGTACCTAATTTATATAACCATTGATGTTTCATGATAAATTTATATATAAAAAAATATTTGATCGTTATTGCACACGTGTCAAACTCTATATCGACACATATATTATGTCAAACGGTTACAGTTAAATTGAAACAAGGGGAGTGATATATAGGCCACTTATCATTTACAAAACTAATCAAACATGAGAATAAAACACTGAATCATTTCAATAAAGGAATTAATATTTTCAATGTTATTTTTATATTGTCAATGTCAAACACTCACAAACAATTTTAAAAAAATATATCCCATTTTAATGAGTTATTTTGAAAAAATTAATTTTTAATTTTAACAATAACACACCCCTTTCATTAATATCATAAACATTAAAATACATATATTTTGAAAAAATAAGGGTAAATTTAATACTCTATCCGTTGCAATGAAATTATAACATTGTCTCATGCAAATAATAAAATTATTTTTGTTACGAATCTTTCGCGGAATGATCAAATATATCATTTTAGATAAAATTATTGTGAAATATTAATGATAATTTAAATTATGCATTTTAATCCCGAATCAGCAATATAATTTTTTTAATGAATATTTTTTTTTTCAAAATACATATTAAAAATACAATGATGATATAATAATATAATTTGAATAAAATAAATGGTAAAGGGTAAATAAAAAGTTTCAACACCGTTGTCTTAATAGTAATGTTGTCTGCTGCAATTTTGCGATGCACAGTCAGTCAAATTCCTGTGAATGGAGGCTAAAACCAAGAGCAGACACCGAAGCGCCAGGGTTTCCCATTTTCGTAGCCGTCGACGTTGCGATTCATAGAACGACGACGAATATCAATCTCAGCATGAGAAAAGGATCGAATTCGATCTGGAAACTATCACCCAATCTTCCAAGCAGGGCTTCGTTGTATCACA
Source organism: Drosera capensis (assembly GCA_001925005.1). Taxonomy (NCBI): domain Eukaryota; kingdom Viridiplantae; phylum Streptophyta; class Magnoliopsida; order Caryophyllales; family Droseraceae; genus Drosera; species Drosera capensis. Next base: position 98,305 of record LIEC01011082.1, on the reverse strand, counting down.
AGGGTAAGCACATTGTAGAGGATTTCATCAATGGTGTACTGGCTTGCATTGAATCGTTGTCACTTGTTACGGTTACACCAGCTGATTTCATGCCCACTAGATATTGTGAGAAATCGATTCAAGTGTGCACGGTTAATCCATTGGATTCGAAACCGGCATTGTTTGAGACATGTATGCATGTATGTACGTATGTCTTATGCACGAAGTATTATGTCGCCCTGCCTGAACCAGCATTCTTATTCATGTGTCGTTCGCTGAATTGCAACTAGCTCTTGGTTTTCATAGTTCCTGAAGAAGATCCTCGAATGCTAATCCTAAGACTCTCTGCCTATTGTTCAATTGCTGTTTTAATGGTCATATACATGTTTTGTGCAATCAGGGATCCAAAGCACCCAGGCCCTAGGCATGTTGTAGTTCTCTGAGTGAGTGCTGCCCGTCCAGCCAAGCAATAAGCACATGAACAAAACCGGTGACTGCAGTCATTCATGTAAGTACCATTTCTATCCCCGTTGTTCTATTGTTGTTCTTCGGTTCAGTGTTACAGGGAAGTGATGGCATCTGTAAAGGGCATTGAGCCAAGAAAGGATCGATGACTTGATCCTCTATTCAACATTTTACTGAATTAACTTTCGCTTATGATTTGGTTAGCTTGTTTCTGTTAGACCAAGCTTTTAAAGTTTTCTGCTCATTATAGTTGGCCATATGGCAGAAACCTCTCCGCAGTTACAAAGAACTCCTATTAGTTCAGGTTAAATTAAGTCTTTATGGGATATGACATTTAATCCTAATGCCATAAGTTACCTTTGAAATGAAGTTCTCATGAATTTTGACTGATGAGGTCTAGGATCAGATTTTGCCAAATTCTCAACTCTTCCGAAGATCATACTGATATAACCACTTATAGTGCTTGAAGTTACGTTATCAAGTACACCGACGAACAATCATATCATGTAAAAATGGGAACATAACATCTGACCGAACTGTGGAACAGTTCTCTTGTTAAATAGCTGTATACCAGTAGCAACTCGGGTTATCCTTTGAAATATGATCTTCCAAGGAAGGAGAATCTGGCAATTTACAGGAGATGGCTGTGATCATTTCCTGATCTGCCAACCATGCTCTTCTAATAATAAGACAGGAGAGGACTCGGGCCGTGATATCTCCTTATTCAATTTAATCTTATATTTTCTGCATTATATCCATTTGGCAAACAAATCCAAAACGACCAATCGACTATACATCTTTTGGATAAATAAAAGCATGGAGTCACCATCTCATCTTTTGCAGCCGTTTCCATCTGCCTGGTTGGCAACCCTTTTAGCTATTCGATGTGTCCCTTTCATCCCTTCGGTTCATTGTCCATATTTTGAGTGAAAATCCTAAGGTTTGTCCATACCATGATGTCGTATGCTGCAAATTATGTCTTAATTCAGATGTAAGCTACCAAAACCATTGACATAACAGTCTAAGATCCTACTAGGAAGTTGGGGCATGGCCAACCTTCCAATAAAGCTAGTTTGCCAACGTGAAATTAGAGCAGGTCTGATAAGAGGTCATATGAATTCCGGTGCTACACTGCAAATATAACTAACCCTTGGTATGAGGTGACTTGGTTCATTGTGCTTCAGGCCAAAAAGACTTACTCATGAAAGGGCATTTTGAAGTCACAAATAGTGTCTATCTGGTTTCCGTCAAAAACTTGAGCTTTTGGTTGATGGTTTCCTCGACATTGAAGAAACTATATATACATATCTCAGGTTGCTACTTGTTTATTGCAATCTACAAAATGCAACAACAATGCTAAAAAATGCACTTTCCTGACAGGATGAAACATTGAAAATTTGAACAAATTAAATTAAGGACACTTCCTCTCCAATCTTTTGTGCCCTGTTCTTGACATGTACAAGGAAAAACTGCATCCTTCCTGAGACCTTTTCTAACACATGGAATCGTCGGAGAACGCATAGGAGCAATTGGATGATCCATGAAAAACAACCTTCCTCTTCGGAGAAACTGCAATGGGAGCTTCCTCAACACCTCTCTTTGTCACATCTGTCTCCAGCCTGCCGCTGTCTGAATGGCGAATCTCCTTGAGCATTGCCACCACATCCTTCATCTCTGGCCGATCATTTGCTCGAGTGCTGATGCATAAAAGTGAAACAGCTAATGTTTGAAGCATCTCGTGCATTTGAGGGTCAGCTCTTCCTCTCAGCTTAGCATCTAGGATATCACTAGAGTCGCCTTTCATGCTTAGATGACCTCTGACCCATTGCACCAAGGGTGCTCCTCCTGGCAGCGTTGGGTCCAAGGGATGCTTCCCTGTTAGGACCTCTAGGAGAACTATGCCAAAGCTGTAGACATCGCTCTTCTCGGTCACCCGTTGCATTGAAGCAAGCTCTGTTTTGACAACAAAAAGTCAAAGTAATGAGTTAAAGTTGTCATATCAGATATGAGGTCGATTTGCAAAGTCAGCAATAGTTACCAGGCGCCATGTATCCATAAGAACCCGCAAGAAGTGGCCTATGTCTCAACTTAGAGCACCCATCTGATGAATCATTTGTGCTATGGACAAGCCTAGCAAGCCCAAAGTCGGCAAGATAGGGCTCCAATCTAGCTCCCAACAAGACGTTCATGGTCTTGACATCTCCATGGATGATTGCAGGCACACAATCATGGTGCAAGTAAGCGAGGGCATGTGCGATCCCGAGTACGATATCATATCTGTCCTCCCACTCTGCTCTTCCCTTGCTTGGACCGTGAATGAGTGAGCTCAAGCTTCCATTTGGTAGATAGTCATAGAACAACAGCTTCAAGCTGCCATTTGAACCCCATCCTAGGAGCCGGACAATGTTCTTGTGCCTGATCGAGCCCAATGAATTGATCTCAGAGCTGAACGCCCCAGCCTCATCAGCCGCCCACATCTTTTTGACAGCAAGTGCTTCTCCATCAGGCAATACAACTTTGTACACCACACCTGATGAGCCAGTTCCTATGACATGGGCCGATGTCAAGCTCTTGACTACTTCATCGATAGGAAATTCCTTTTTTTGGTACAGTGTCAAATTCCAAGAGCCATCTTTCTCCAATTTTGTTGCTTTTATGCAGGCACGCACCAGCATGTAAATTGCCAATAGTATCAGAACTGCACCTGTGCTCACTAGTACTGGCATAGCGAGCTTCATGCTTGATTTGGCTTTCGCAGTGTGACCTTCCTTATCAACCCCATTGTTTGTTATGACAAGACCTTTGTTTCCCTCTATGCTACTCAGAGGAAGCTTTCGGAAAAACGTTGTGTCCGGCAAGTCTCCTGTGAAATCGTTAAAGGAGACATTCAAGGATACAAGGTTCTGAAGTGCTGCGAGTGCATCTAAGTTGCCAGTAAGAGTGTTATGTGACACATCAAGCACTCCCAGCCTGATAAAACCGGAAAATTGACCTGGAATTTGACCAGAGAAGCTGTTATAGCTTAAGTTCAGTGCAATCTCGAGGGCAGGGAGCTGGCCCAGCTCTTTGGGTAATTCTCCATTGAAACCATTGCTTCCTAGATCTAGTAACTGTAGCTTGTTGCAAGAGAGAATCTCAGCTGGAATTCTGCCAGAAAACCGATTTCTTCCTATGTTGAGCTTGCTGAGCTCATTTAGTAGGCCAATGCTCGGTGTCAAAGTTCCTGTCAAGGGTATGCAGAGATGTTAGAGATATGTATTCTTGTCAAATCTAGATATGAGTATCACATGAAAGTAGCAATGCATTCTGCATAAATGACAACCATTCAGAGGAATGCAACATTATATTGACAAATTTGTGATATTCAGAATTGTCTCAAGATTTCTGGGTGGTTTTTACACCTGTTAGTTGATTGTCTGATACATCCAAGTATTGAAGACTTCTGGGTAATGTTTCAGGCATTGAACCCATGAGCACATTGGAGTGGAGATCAAGAAACTCGAGACTGGAGCACCCAGAGATCGAGGGCGGGATTCCTCCGGTGAAGCTATTGTTGCTCATATCGATGAAATTCAGGCTATGTAAGTTCCCAATTTCTGATGGAATGGTGCCTCCCAGTCTATTGTTATTCACTCTAAATCTGTATAAACTTGTGCAGTTGCCTATATCAGGAGGTATGAACCCCGATATCCCATTCGAGAGCAGAAGCAACTTCGTGAGATTTTCCAAGGCGAAAATCTCAGTCGGTATTGATCCTGTAAGCTGATTGTATGATAGATCAAGTGCTTGAAGCTCCTTGCAGTCTGCAATTCTTGCTGGTATGTTGCCTGTGAGCTTGTTTTGCCAGGCGAAGAATAGAGTCAAGTTCTTCAAATTGCCTACGCTTGATGGTATCTCACCTGAAATCAAAGCTTCAGTTATCATCTAAAATTTTAAACTAATTTCATAATTTGTCTAATATCAGATCATTGATGTGCTGCTAGGATTATGCAGAAAGGAGATTGAAAATGAAGTACCTGAGAGGGCATTGTTGTCAACTTCAAGATGAGTCAGAGCTAAGCAATCTGTGAGCTCAAGAGGGATGCTGCCTGATAACTGATTTACACTTAGATGTAGCTCCTTCAGCTTCAGGAGTTTGCCAAAGCTGCTCGGGATCTCACCCACCAGCAAATTCTCTGCCAAGTCAATGACTGTTAACTCCGTGCAGGTTCCAAACTCAACCGGGATTTCACCCACCAAGCTATTCTGCCATAGAAGCAAGCTCTGAAGCTTCCTAAGCTGCCCAATGCTCCTTGGGATCGAACCCATGATCGAGTTCTGATACAGATACAAGTTCTGCAGCTCACTACAGTTTCCTATTTCATCTGGGATTGAACCGGATAACATAGAAGTATAGATAGCGATCGTCTGAACTCTCTTCAGCTGCCCGATCGATGAAGGCAGACTTCCTGAGATACTCGTCTCGGCGAGGCCTAACATGACCAATTTGCTGCAGTTTCCAATCTCATAAGGCAACTCTCCCTTGAGATTCGAATTCCCACCGGCCCGAAACACTTCCAAGTTCTCCAACATCCCAATACTCTTTGGAATCGCGCCGCTGATCTGGTTATCATAGATAGTGAACTCAACAAGAGCAGACAGGTTCCCAATCTCCATTGGAACAGTTCCCTCCAGGGAGTTTGTTTGAAGAGCCAGAGTCTGCAGTTTCTGCAGCCTGCAAATCTCAACCGGGATACTTCCTGTGATCGCATTATCGCTGATATTGATCTCCACCAACTCCCTATAGTCCCCGAACTCCGGCGGGATCGTCCCGGTGAGATTAGTGGATGACAGGATCAGGCTATTGAGTGACTCCAAGGGCTGAAGATGTACTGGCAATGGACCCTGCAAGTCCATCAGGGTTAAGCTCAGCTGCACCACCCGGTCGTTCGTGTTGCATTTGATCCCGACCCAAGTGCAGGGAGTTGAGTCCAAGGGGTTCCATGAGGAGAGTATCTGTGTTGAGTTGTTCAAGCTGCTCTTCCATGAGAGGAGAGCTTGGCCTTGGTCATCAATGGAGAGACAGAGATTGAAGAAAATAGAACAAAGTGAAGAGATGATGATGATTTTGATGATGGGAGGATGAAACAGGAGATTTCTTAGGATTGCAGGCATTGATGCAGAGAAGAAGCAGAGCAGCAGCAGCAGCTTCTGGTGCTGCAAAGAAGAACAAAAAAGAAGAACAAATGAGCTGTGCTGGTGTTTGGGAATGTGGTGTGGAGGAGGGCAAACCCCACGTTTTGTTTATAAAATAACAAAAGCATTTAGATCTGGATCATGGGCACTTGCTTCCTCTTTCTTCCAAACATAAGATTAATGTCTGTCATTATAAGTACTCATCTCTTTTTAACAATAATCTGATCTTTAATTCTAATCGAGCATTCAACGGTTATCTTGAGTTTAACTTTCATCGTTGATTGTTTGCATCTTGTGTTTGATCGGTTTAAAGGTTGACTCATTGGAACATGGAACGTTGCAGGGTAGTCCATCTTCTCTATTTTAGCTATCTGATATCCTTTGATCTTGGTAAAGTTTCAATTAGTATTTCAGGTTAGTCCATCTATGGATTATGGGATTCCTGAATGGTTTCATATGCGAAAAACAAATTTTATTTGTGGTGGTGTTATAATAGTGGATGAACTATCAAGTAGCAGATAAAGTAGCAAATAATTTTCAAGGGTCCTTTTCGTTGTATTTTGTTATGATATGGGTTGATGAGAAAGATGGGTTTTTTTGTTGTGTAGCATAAACTGAAGTGGTTTTTCATCTTTTGATACACAACAGTAGAATTTGGTTCCAGCCACAGAAGCTTATTGTTTTGAGTAGTTAGTCCATATGAATAAGTGTCAGAATTGCAGGTGGTGCTCCACTGTATTTTCATCAATATACAAAAAATCACTATTCTCTACTATTATTCACTCTTTTTTTTATTATTCTCTAAATTAACCCATTTTTGTTCTTTTTCTATGGTGATCTTTTTCTAGTTTATCTGTGTAGTTGTGTGCCATGTTTTTCTGGTTGTGCTGTAGAGATGCACGGGCATAGGCTCGTCTGACATGCTCATATTCACTGCTCACAGCTCCCAGCTCCAGGTTCAATGTAGTCTGTGTAGACATGACCATCAACTAAAGACACGAAGAAATTCACCGAACCGAAAGTCCGAGGCTATCGAAACCTTGGTGGACTAGATATCGTTTTGACGTCGAAATAGTCTTTATAGCTCGCTCCTATGTTATAGACCGTGCGAATTGTTAGTCATGTGTTATATGTATATCGAGTTAAAGTTCTTACTGGTTTAGATCATTTTTGGAGTACACATCAGTGAAATCCGTATCGTCGATGATCAAAGTCGATGGGTCAAGATCGATGTGAGCTAGCTGAATGAAAGTATATTACCTGGGATTTGCGTGCATGATTTGTAAAGGCTAGAAATTGACCCAACAAAAGGATGAACTGTGTAGTGAGTTAATGTTCGAAAACGAGACTCTTTAGCTTTCATTGCAGCTTTATAGAGAGCCCTTTTGGCTCTCTATGATCTATCGTTCTTGGACCAGTTTTGATATGTGGGTCAATTTGGGGTCATCTTCATCTCTCGTGCTTTTAATCTGGCAGATGAAAAAGAGAGCTGATCCCACCTTTGATACAATTAAAGCTTGTGCATCAATGAGCCTTGGTTAAGCTGGTGCATGCATGATGAATTTTTCATGGTCACTGGTTTTTGTCACACGATCTTCGCGGTAAATCGGCACAAGTGCTGGAAATGACTTACCATAAGTCTCTACGTTCCATCGCGAACCAAGGCGATTGAAGGTGAACTGATATAGTGGCTACTAACTCGTTTGTTTAGAAAGATGACAATCCAGTTAATCTCATCCAGTACGGAGCTTGAAGAAGACGAACATATATAGTCTGATTTGATGAAAGAATTGTTTATTGCTGAACAGACTCTTCTCTGACATTTTACGACCATAACTCAAAGGAATGGAAGCCATCAAGTTTGTATCTGTTGGGTTGGTGCCACGAATCGAGTGATATAGGTTCGGATGATCGGTACGTGTCGTGGAAAGCCCGGGTTGAGAAGGATGTTGTTGGTTCGTCTTTCCATCCGCCCGGGTGGAAAGCCCTTGAGGGCTTACCCGAGCGGGTGGCTACGACAACGCCAATTTGATGTTTTTCCCGAGTTTTTATTATCTTTCTTATTACTTTGATGGTTTCCTAATACCACTAGGACATATTTTTCTCCATCCGTGGTTATTTGCTCCCATTGAATTAGGGGTTTCTAGGGAGAAGCACTTGTGTTCTTGATTTCATCTTGTGATAATTCTAGCAGTATCCAATGTGAAGTTGTGATGAGTTGTATGACTTATTAAGGCATGTGTTATGTGGTCACGTGAAATTAAGGCTCCTACAAGAAGCCCAAACGGAGGTGTGAAGGACACCGAGACCCCTCAAATAAAGCTTGTCAAATGTGAAGGATTGGGCACAAAATGGGCAAACAATGCACACAAAGAAAATAAAGAAAATCAATCAAATATCATTCAAGGAAGAGATGGTGACACTTCACACTTGCAAATATAGCTCTATGCAAAAAAGAAAGATCGGAGATTTCTTCAAATGAGATGCCCACTTCTATTTAAAGTACAACCCCAAAAAACAAACAAGTAAAAGAAAGACTTGAGCCCAATGCAAATCTCACGGAGGGAGACACTCCATATCAGAAATGCCAAGAAACATACAGATCAGAAAATGAGTGTTTTTCTCTACCGTTTCGACCTAAAACAGATCAAGATACGTGATTAAACTTCTCATTGGTTGACAGAAATCATTAGGACATATAATAATATTCATTGATGCAAGTGAAATGCACGATAATACTTATCTTTATAGTTATTAATAAAAAGATGTTATTTTTGATATTCTAAAAAGATATCAAATTATTTATCTCATGATTAAGAAAGACTTCTGATTTATCTCATGTTATAGTTTTTTCTTTTGTACCCGAAGCATCCATTTTCAGGTAAGCACTCCCTTTTGTTCCACTGATGATCGTACTATGTTAACAGTTCACCATGTGGATTACACCTCCATCGCTACCAAATCCCATTAACAAATCAAAGTTTCTCAAGCCATTAGCTGTTGGTATTACAATACTAATATAACTAACGAAAGAAAGTGGACAAAAGATTAAAGAAGAAAAGGGAGAGATTCCTTGATTTGGATCTAAGTAATGTACCCTAATCTCACTCTGTTAAATCATTTTTGAATTCATGCTTGCTGATTAAACCAGCAGGGCATCTCACATGGCCACGATTATTTCTTAGCATGTCTTTTGCTTCCAATATCATCATGTGTCATCGATATAAACCAACATGTAATCCCATCATACAATCGAGAAACTAATGATTAAGATTACGAAAACCGACACGTAATCCCATCATACAATCGAGAAACTTATGATTATGATTACGAAAACCGACACGTAATCCCATCATACAATCAAGAAAGTTATGATTAAGATTCCGAAAACAATGGGGGAATATGTCACAACAATGCACTACATATCCTAATCCTCCTATGTCCTTTCCATCTCTTCGCTGTCGCGGTTTTGATGTTTGGCTTTGTTAAACCTCTCAAGATTAATCATAGATCTTCTATGAGACACAGTGTTCAAGTTTAGATTCTATGATAATCCAAAGTCTGAGGACTCGCATGATTGAGTAGGGGCATATCCCATTGAGATCAATCAAGAAGTGAAAGACATAATGCAAGTGCGGACCCATGATAACTCAATGCTTTGCGTGGCACACATCACACTTCTCCCTGTACGGCTGGCCCCAACGACCACCATTGCCCATGTGAGTCGGCAAATCCACAACAATACAGATACAAGCAGGGTCACTCATCCACCATTAATACCAGGAATCTGACCACCAACCGGAATGAAATCGACGATAAACAGTCCATCGTCACTCACAGTCAATCGACAGACTCAACATAACATAATATGCTCGTATCCAAGCTCAAGCCCGCCCAAAATAACCACAGAATCAAAGTTCGTGCACGATATGCTCCTAACCATGTTAGGACTTGCACCCAATCGGAGCAACACCTTGGCCACAAGATCCAGAACACAAAACAAACGCAACCTGTCAATTTATCCAAGTTGGACTGCTTTTGTCAAAGCTTTCAAAGCCACAATAGATTTCATTGCAAAACAACAAAGTCCATTCCCTTTCATCTTCTGATATCTCGCAGTCTCAATGCCTTTCACACTCCCAAAGAGCTTACCTTTACTTCTATTTTCGGCTTCGAGGTCAACACTATAACGCCAAGTAAAAACCGAAACCTGGTTTACGATAAACGATCACGACATATTGTTCATCAAAGGGCCCCTCCCTCGACTTCATAGCTTTGTGTACTCATTGTTGGACTTGCACTGACATCAATATCGCCAATTGGCCATTATCCATATCTAGAGAAACTAGCATCGACAACAACATTGTCCGATGTGTAACCATTCCAGTTATAAGAAGAGAGAAGTGTAGCAAAGGCCGCAGTGAAGCATGTGATGTAGGGCACTGAATTATAACACAATAGGTATGGATGGTGAACCAAAAAAACTGAGACACAAGTACCGAAACATCGCAAAGTAATAATCTCAGGTTCAATAGTGCTTGCAACACATCCTGTGCATCACGAAATTGAAAAACTAGGCGAAAATTTAGAGCAACAAAATCCCATGACAGATCATGGAATGTGGACGAGGTGAATCTTGTTAGGTGACTTTCTTTGCAACAGAACAGATAAAAGATGTGCATTTTCTCCTATTACTAACCCTAGTATGAAACTAGTGCGGTGCGTGCATAAAATTGAATTAGTACATATTCTTAGGTAGGGAATCTATAGATAATCACTCAGCATTGTTATATTCAGTTTCAATTTCCAACATGGAAGATCTGTTAATCAAGATGATTACAAGGGCATCAAATACTACATAAGGGATCAGTTTCACCTCCCAAAGCAGCTCGTCAACGAGGAAGTGAGCGCTGATGTAAGGAATTTCATTCCTGCTGATCCACCAGGGAAATAAGAAATAGCATAGTACACAAGTGCGACAACCTGCAAGAATGCATAGAACAGAGGCTGAGATGAAACCAGGTTACAAAATGGCAGATGATAACGATCCATGAACAGTAAAGGAAAAGCTCAACAAGGTAAAAGCAAGCAAGCCAGCAACAAAAGAGAAAAAAAAAATCAACAACCAGCCCAAATAAGAAAATAATGATCCTAGCCTTTTGGCTAGGAAGAGAGATCTCAATTGGAGCAAAGCCTAGATCACATGGAGCTGTTCGATGGTTCAAGGGAAATGAAAATTCCATCCTGATCAGTTACAAGGTCATAAAGTAAACCAAGATCTCATTTGTGAAGCTCATTCTCTTGAGATTCCCACATAGGTTATTTGGAAAGTCTTACACCCATATATAGATCAGGCACCTACATATTGCCAACTGGTCTCAATTCAGATCTCATGTTTCTATAGTGAGATAGTCATAACTCATTTTGGAGATCATTTATCCAACCTGAGTTTGATCCAAACTGAGGCACAAGAAGCAAGAGGTCGCAATTTCACAGAAGAAAAAAGGATAAGAAAAAGCTAGTTACCTGCAACGCAGAAAATAGCACAGAGAGAACATAGCTGTGGAGCACCATGGAAACATATACTGTACCAATCATGCAGCCCAAGAATCCGAGCGTGAGAGGAAGCCTCTGCACGAAATTAGACCAAGATAAATAGAAATATCTTATACGAAGGTAAGTTCGGCAAGTTAGCTCTCACGGTAGAGGACAATAGAAGAAGCTACCTCTTGTGATATCATGTGAGCTAGCTGATTTGATGGACCCCTTAGTGCAAAGAACGACCCGATAATGAAGCAACAACCCAGAGTAAAACAGATTGCGAATTTCTGAGGCATCAGCACCATCACAGGAAGGAACATGGTGAATGCAATGAAAATAAAGAACAAACCGGCTGCAAGTAGTAACCCAAAATACATGAAAGCTTTTGCTGAGGGAATGCTGCTAGTGGCAGTCTGTAGATTCCCTGGAAGTTCTCTAACTCCTTTTGAAACCCTGAAACATCAAATAAAAAAATTAATCCAAGAACAAGAGAAACAGAACCCCATAAAACTCTATCCATAGAAAGGAGTTAACTTGTGCCCGACACATGAAACAAGCGATCCACAAATCTCTGATCCAAAAATAAGGTGAATAATAAACCTTTGCTTGAGAACAAGAAAGCAGTAGTGAGGAAAAAAGTAGTAGTATTTCGTATAGATATTGTTTTCAACGGGAATAATATTCGAAGTTCACTCGTGCCTCATCTATATTTGTCAATTTGTGACAGGAGACTGTTTTGGCGATGCATGGAAATCTTTCATATGCTAAATATATCTTATTCGAGTTACATGTTCCCATTCCATGAGGAGCTACGGTACTCAAAATACTTCATCCATGAAATGCAAGAGAGAAGCATGAAAGTTGAACAAGCGTAACATGATCAAAACTACATCATCATCATCCTGCAAGAAGAACTCTAGCAATACATCAATGTTTGCAGCACAATATCACGACAATGACGACGACAAGAATCCTCCATCTAATTCTACGAGATCATTTACAAAGGCATCAATGGGCTATCAAACTTCATCTCATGCAAGGTCCTCCTCAAAGCTAGCGAAACCGAACGCTGCTTCACCTAATCACTCTCATTTCCTCCTCGATCAATACACCGAATCCATGATCGTCGCAATCATCAACATCACAAGCGCAACCAAATCTAAACAGATGGACAACACCAAACCCTAGCAGGAAGGGAACTTTTACTCACACATTGAAGGTTCCGGCGACGGTGTCGTTCGCGGACCGGTAAGCGGCTTCAAGGTCGAATCCAAGAGCGGTGGTCGAAGAAGCATCCTCGGAAGCTTTGGACGCGGCGTAGGAGTTCCAATCGGCGAGCAACAACGTCGATGACTTCGAGGTTTGGGAGTCGTCGATTCCACCGCCGCCGGTGAACCACGCTTGCGCCGATTTCATTGGTGATGAAGCGATCAAGGGAGTTGATGATGTGGATCCTGAAGAATGAGATTTGCTTGCTTGCTAAGCAGAGAGAGAAGAATCGATGGAGTCTAGGGTTTAATCCCATGAATGATCAATTGCATCATTTAGGATACAGATTATTTATGATACTAATTGTTCATATCAAACGGTAAAAAGTTATTCAATGTCACATACTGATTGACCCTATCACGTTTTGATTTTAGAAATAAAATTTGACACGTGTGTAACTAGATCAATTTTTTTATAAATTTATTATAAAACATGTTGGATAAATTACGTATTTCAACATAATATATGTTATGAAATAATCAAATATAATTTGATATAAAAACGAAATTTATACTTATACATATAATATAATATAAAAATACGTATATATTATAAAATTTATGAGACGAAAATAATAAAAATTTAACTACTCATATAATATAAAGATAGAAATATCATGTTTTGATAAGAAAAGAGTATAAAATCCTCATGAACTATTCAACATTATCATATGGCCCTTCTAAATTTTGAAAAATATATAGATGATTTTTTATTAGTTTCTTTTAATGGTGTTTCATTTTAAAATAATTTAATTTTTTGATTAGTGAAAAATATATAAATTATTCTTTTATGCATTTTTAAAATATGATTTTATATCAAAATTATACGATTTCACGATATAGAGATTAAACGTATATTTTTAAACTTAAAAGAGGTTATGTGTCATGACTTAATAATTAAAAGCTCTTTTTCTTGTTTTTATTCAAGTAAAAAAAAATCTACTATGTAAAGGTAGAAATATCATGTTTTATTCAATAGTTACGATATAGTGTTTAATTGGGCATGGATGGGAAAGAACCAAAGACCTGCCCTAGCATGTTCGCAAGAAACCAAGGCATGAATGACAGACTTGATCTCGTCTTCACACAATGGGTAGCATGTATACCTCGTCGATGCAAGTTAGCTCGAGCACGCCATAAGAAGAATCGAACCCAGTGTGGGGTGCCACATTCAACTTCCATAGCGGGACTTGTAATTATTGTTAAAACAATCCTAACAATATTTTTTCATAACTTGTAGAGTAATTTAGAACGAACAAAAGATACTATTTGACATCCTTTTTCTGATGAAACTTTAGCATGTATACCTCGTCGATGCAAGTTAGCTCGAGCACGCCATAAGAAGAATCGAACCCGGTGTGGGGTGCCGCATTCAAATTCCATAGTGGGACTTGTCATTATTGTTAAAACAATCCTAACAATATTTTTTCATAGCTTGTAGGATAATTTAAAACGAACAAAAGATACTATTTGACATCTTTTTTGAATCAGATTCGAATATATGGTTTAAGATGAAACTTTGTAATTTTTTTTTTGTTAATGTTATAAAATGATCTGATTTAAAATAAAAATAAAAATCCGTAACATCCGCCATCGGGTGGGTTTTGCAGTAGACAAGGGATTCATGAACCGGAATTGCAACACCGCACTATGCCCGCTTTTCATAGTAATCCTCGTTCTTCTCCAAGCTCCGTGCCCACCAGTCATCCCTGGTCGCCAATCCAATTGGAATTCTGATGATGGCCTTGGCAGCTTCATTAGAAAACTAGTGTCACCGGTGTCATGTCCCAGAAATATCTTAATATTAATATTAATTATTCATAAATTGATGATTTATTTTGATATTATTAATATTTTTTTGATTATATAGATATCATCAAAGATGTTTTTAAAATTATTTTGATTTTATCGAAAATATTTAATAGATTCTTAAAATCTATGATATTTTTTACGTTTAATCTTGTTATAAAAAGTTTTCAAATAAGAACCAATATATCTTTTATCACAAAATGAATTTTATATTTTTCTATCCAATCAATGCTAAATCTATGAATATATTGATAAAACAAAATAAATAGACAACAAATATCAAAAAAAAAAAAAAGTGAATGATTTTTCTTCTTCTTTTTTCTAAATGAAGTTTAAAAATTGTCATTTTTTTAATCCAATGTCAATCATACTAAGAGACAACATCAATATAAAAAAAAGTATTATTAAAATAACTACTAAATCTTTTTAGATATTTTATTTATGTTTGATAAAGTCGTCAAATATTTTGATAAAAATTCTATTGACTAAACAATACGAATATACATATGTTCTATAGTTATCATGATATTTATTATATTTTTTATTTTTATTAAAATAATTACAGTTATCAAAATAATCATATCATATTATATTATAAATCAGATCAAGTTGTTTTTGTATGTAATATAAAAACTTTTGGTTTTTTTTTTTTTGATAAAAAATCTTTGTTTTCACGATTCAATATTAAACATTGTTTAAACTATTTTCACTGAATTATAATGTTATTAATGGATGTGAGACTATTTTGCTACCCAATGGAATGCGCCCCGTGCCTTTCAAGGAGTTGCATCTTTTGCTGGGAATGACGTAAGACGCATTCTCTCATTTTTTTTTGAAAAAAAAACTATTTTGATAATTTTATTTGTAAAAAAATATAAAAAATAAATAAATGACACTCTAAACGCTGAAAACTGAAAGCCAAGATATTCCAAATATAAGGAAGCTATTTAGCTAGTATAGTAGTATAGTCAAAGCAACAAGGTTTCGAAGGAAAAGAAGCTAGCTCGTTAGTGCCAAAAGCGAAAAGCAAACATTCTATTTTGGAGAGGGATCCACTGTTGTGCTGCAGTAGCGTGAGAAAAATCCATCTATCTTTTTCACCAACAAGAAAAAAAGAAAAAAGAAAAAAAAATCAAACACAATAAAGCTTTCATTTTGGAGAAGCACAGCACAACAAAGAAGAAAAACAAAAGGTGATCCTGTTCCTTCTACTTTTTTTTAATCAAACGGATAAAGTATAGAACAACGTTCTTCATAACTTAGACCTTATTTGTTAAAACTAGAAGATGTGTTCTTGGTGTATATTCAAAAAAAAAAAAAAAAAAAAAAAAAAAAAAAAAAAACAAATAAGAAGAAAGAAAGAAAAAGAAGATGATGCGTTCTTGGTTGAGGAAGAATGCCAATAATGTCTGTGAAAGTCTTGCAATATTTTTCTTGTTAAAATAGAAGACGTTTCTTTCAATTGTCATAAATTATTTTGCGATTGTTTAACCTTCTTATATATCATTTTCGTTTCAAAATTATTATAATATTTTGACATAATATACATGTCGATATAAAGTTTGACACGAATACAACAATGATCAAACATATTTTTTCGTAAAATTATTATGAAATATCAATAGTTGTATAAGTTATATATTTCAATCAAATATATATTGTGGAATGATCAAATGTAATTTGATATGAAAATGAAACTTATATTTAAGTGTAAAAATACATAAGCGTTGTAAGAATTATAGGAGGAAGATGATATTTAAAATTTTTATTTATTTATTTTTGATCTTATCAATATAAAAAATGTTAAATAGATTAATTCTTCAAGCATATTTTGAATATTTGTGAACGATATATATGATAGGGTTTTAGGTGAGCTTCAAACTTGACCGAAATGATAAGTTCTAGAAAATTTTCTTATAGAAAATTCTAGAAAACCTAGTCTCTATTATAAATACAGTCCTCCCCGCGATCAGTCTCCCCCAACTCTGTTCTCAACTCAACCTTATTCTCCTCGCTCTGTCTCTCCCACAACACAAACCCTAGAAATCAGATCGAGTCGATTCATCAATGGCGGAAACCGAAACGTTCGCTTTCCAGGCGGAGATCAACCAGCTGCTGAGTCTCATCATCAACACCTTCTACAGCAACAAGGAGATCTTTCTCCGTGAACTCATCAGCAACTCCTCTGATGTGAGTTTCTTCACTTGAATCTATGAATATATTTATCATATGTTGTTAGATCTGTAGTATTGCTTTTGGATTTAGGGGTTCGTGTTTTTTTAGGTTTTTGTGTGTGATTTTGAAGCGTTTTGATTTTGGATCTGTGATCTGTGGTCAATATAGGGTTTTGATGATTAGTGGATTCAATTTTGTCCAGTTGATTGTTTGTTACAAATCTAGTCAGATTAATTATTTAACAATTTTCTTCTCTAATGTATTCATAGGATTAGTATGCAAAGAGTAACTTTAACGGAATATCATTCGCTTTAATGTTCATAATATCAGCCACAATTCTCTTTGTATTATGACCCCGTAATAATTTGGCATGGGCCACGATGAAAGTCGTCGTCGTTGTGAATATGGCATTGAACATGATTAATACCCTATGTTAACCATAGGTTGGTGTCTCTGATTTCTAGACTTAAAATTTTCTATAGGGGCTTGATCATGGAGTAAGTTAACTTACAAGTTTTGTATGAACAATTGTTTCGGATGTGTCTGATATGGCGTTAGATAACAGATAGTATAGTCAACCCCATGTGTCCGATTAAAGCTTTAATTTGCTGTCTGATCTATTGTCGATACATCAGATACGATTCAATAGAGTAAACTTTATGCTTACCCAATGTCACCGTAAGAGTAAGAGTAGTGAATATGTTAGCAATACTGCTTTCATAATGGATGAAGCGTCTGGTTGATTTTCAGTTCGGGTTTGAGCTATCCGTTAGCCGCCCAATAATTGTCTCGTATTTGGGATCGATTTCATCAAGAGTGTGTATTTTGAATTGTTCCTGTATGAATCATGTCCATTTGCCGTTTATGTTTCTGCAGAGATTCTAATCTTAAGTTTGGTTGCTTTTTGTTGCACTATAGGCCATCGACAAGATTCGCTTTGAGAGCTTGACTGACAAGAGCAAGCTCGATGCGCAGCCTGAGCTCTTCATTCACATTGTCCCAGACAAAGCATCCAACACACTGTCAATCATCGACAGTGGTATCGGAATGACCAAAGCTGGTATGTTGATTTACACTGATAGTCATTGGTACATTGGTTGTGTGGTGTGTTAATGATGTTCTTATCATGGAGACTATTTTTTTTCTGGTTTGTGCAGATCTGGTCAACAACTTGGGTACCATAGCAAGGTCCGGGACCAAAGAGTTTATGGAAGCTCTTGCTGCTGGTGCTGATGTGAGCATGATTGGTCAATTCGGTGTGGGTTTCTACTCTGCCTACTTGGTTGCCGAAAGAGTCGTGGTTACCACAAAGCACAATGATGATGAGCAGTATGTCTGGGAGTCCCAGGCTGGTGGATCCTTCACTGTGACCAGGGACACATCTGGTGAGAACCTTGGAAGGGGTACTAAGATCACCCTCTACCTCAAGGAGGATCAGCTTGAGTACCTTGAGGAGCACCGCCTCAAGGATCTTGTTAAGAAGCACTCTGAGTTCATCAGCTACCCAATCTCCCTTTGGGTTGAGAAGACTATTGAGAAGGAGATCTCTGATGACGAGGATGAGGAAGAAAACAAGGATGAGGAGGGCAAGGTAGAGGATGTTGATGAAGAGAAGGAAAAGGAAGAGAAGAAAAAGAAGAAGATCAAGGAAGTTTCCCATGAATGGTCTCTAGTGAACAAACAGAAACCCATCTGGATGAGGAAGCCTGAGGAGATCAACAAGGAGGAGTATGCTGCTTTCTACAAGAGCCTTACCAATGACTGGGAGGAGCACTTGGCTGTCAAGCACTTCTCAGTCGAGGGACAGCTTGAGTTCAAGGCTGTCCTCTTTGTGCCAAAGAGAGCACCATTTGATCTCTTTGACACAAGAAAGAAGCCTAACAACATTAAGCTCTATGTCCGCCGTGTCTTTATCATGGACAACTGTGAAGAGCTGATCCCTGAGTGGTTGGGATTCGTGAAGGGCATTGTTGACTCTGAAGATCTTCCCCTCAACATCTCTAGGGAGATGCTGCAGCAAAACAAGATCTTGAAGGTGATTCGTAAGAACCTGGTGAAGAAGTGCATTGAGCTCTTCTTCGAGATCGCTGAGAACAAGGAAGACTACAACAAGTTCTATGAGGCATTTTCCAAGAACATCAAGCTTGGTGTCCATGAGGATTCTCAGAACAGGACTAAGCTTGCTGAGCTGCTGAGGTACCACTCCACCAAGAGTGGCGATGAGCTGACTAGCTTGAAGGACTATGTGACCAGGATGAAGGAGGGCCAGAATGACATCTACTACATCACTGGAGAGAGCAAGAAGGCTGTTGAGAACTCTCCCTTCCTCGAGAAGCTCAAGAAGAAGGGCTATGAAGTCCTTTTCATGGTTGATGCCATCGATGAGTATTCTGTCGGTCAGCTCAAGGAGTTTGAAAGCAAGAAGCTAGTCTCGGCTACCAAGGAGGGTCTGAAGCTGGAGGAGAGCGAAGATGAGAAGAAGAAAAAGGAGGAGCTGAAGGAGAAGTTTGAGGGTCTCTGCAAGGTCATCAAGGATGTGCTGGGTGACAAGGTCGAGAAGGTCATCGTGTCTGACCGTGTGGTGGATTCTCCTTGCGTCCTGGTCACTGGAGAGTATGGCTGGACCGCTAACATGGAGCGTATCATGAAGGCTCAGGCACTGAGGGACTCAAGCATGGCTGGATACATGTCCAGCAAGAAGACCATGGAGATCAACCCTGAGAACCCCATCATGGACGAGCTGAGGAAGAGGGCCGATGCCGACAAGAATGACAAGTCTGTCAAGGACCTTGTTCTCCTTCTCTTCGAGACTGCTCTCCTGACCTCTGGTTTCAGCCTGGACGATCCCAACACCTTCGGCAGCAGGATCCACAGAATGCTGAAGCTCGGACTGAGCATTGACGACGATGCTGGTGAAGCTGATGTCGACATGCCCGCACTTGAGGAGGCTGATGATGCTGAGGGCAGCAAGATGGAGGAAGTCGACTAAGCCTGTTTCATTTTTCTTTTTATCTATTACCTTTGCCACCGCGAGATCTCTTTTACCGTTTCCATGTTTTGGTTCTTGGGATTTTACTTTTGACTAGGTCTTTGGCTTTGTTGCGTTATTGCTCTTGTTTTCTCAAATTATTTCGTAGTTGAACTTTAGTGTCTAGCACTTCGAAATATATGTAGACTTGCTTCGTTTGACATGATTTGCTGTCTTCAATTAGTTGAGTTACATTTTATCCATATGTTCGTGCTGTTTGTGGCCCGCCCATATTGTGTCCCGACACAATTTCAGGCACGATAACAACAATTTTGCTTGCTAATGATCATAACGTGTTACCGCTACTGCCGCGAACAATATGGGACACCCCCTTTGCATGCCGGAGTCGGGTCCTATATGTATCAAATTTCTGTTTCATTACTTCCCCAAGTTGAAAACAGAGATATATGGCAGAAGGGTAAGAAACCTTCATCAGGAGAAGGGTATGAACGAAAGAATTATTTCGATTCGTGCTACATGTATTGCAAGAACACCTCTCAACTGTTTCACAAGGAGCGAAACAGCAGTCAAACCAAAACAAGAACATAACACAGTATCCGCTTACACCGAACAAGAACCAAGCAATGAATGAATCAGAGTATAAAGGTCCTAAACAGATGCCAAGTTTCAGGTATCGTCAACTTGTGAATGAAAAACGAAGCTCGGGAAGGTGATAGTGATTTCCCTGTCAAAACAGATTGAAGAAAACGTCAGACAGAATATAATGAGGGCACGAATGAAGATAGCGCTGCACAAATAAACCAAGAAATTGATATTAGATCCTGTGATCCACGATTAATGGATTTAGTGTAGGATGTCGCTTGACAAAATCGTTCAGGAACAGCAACGGAAGTTACAGTGGCATACCATTTACCACACAGCATGCATTTGCAAACTCAGCGGATGATCTCGTTAAACTTGGATACAGGTCAATCATGGGGCAGGTTCGAAACTTAGGCCGAGGGTGAAAAGTAAGGCACAAGAGGGCGGAATGAAGAATGCTAAAAATCCAACACGCTAGAGGGACTTACTGCAGGTACTGAAGAGTCATATTCTTCAAGAGCGATGGATGACTGTAGACGAGGTTCCTCCATTCCTCTTTGTCAATCTTCCCATCTTGTTTGGTATCAGTTTCAGCAAACGTCTGACATAGAAAATCAAAGAAGTATCAATAAACAAACCCCGAATGAATACGAACTCCACAAGCATAACACTCTCGAGTAATTTGGTTTCAGCAGAAGAAGGGGGAAAAAAGCCTGGTGCAATTTCAAATGTGGCATTAGCTATTGTTCATTAATCCCCAGCAGATGCAATCTGTACCACATGGACATCTGAAATCAACATGTAACATATACCAATAACAGCGGCAAGGAAGGAAAGAGACTAGAACGCAATTAGAAGGCGACAAGATGCTCCCGGCTAGAGCACGATAACGAACGGAACCTATCCGACCGCATAAGAGCTTGTACCATGCCTTGTTCCATACTATCTGGTACAAAATTTTGCCTGTCAAGGTCCTAAAAGTTAAGGGCATGAATTTTTCGCCCAAAAGAAAGATGGAACCTCATATACCACCAAAAACCGAAAAAAAAGAACAAAAAAGATATTTTAGCACGTTTGTTTCTAGTCTACATATAAGACAAAGTAGTACATCCGCGGTCCTACTGCTACCCTGCAAGTTCAAGAAGAATCATCTTTCTGGTTGGTTGTTTTCATCGGGAAAATGTGAAGGGACGGGGGAGCTTTGATGTGCATCAGTGCGTGTGATGATGCCGAGGTCGATCCGTTATGCAATAGTTGCAAAGAGGCCAGTTAGCTCATATATATAGGACACTCTTTGCTTTATACACTGGGTTCATGAGCTGCTGAGGACAGATCCTACTTATTGATCATTGGAGATTTAAATATGTTAAAACAGACAGCTACGGATGAAGAGGGGATAAAACAAGCATAATATCAGTTAGAGGCAAAGTGGGCACATGCCAATATGCCATGCCAACTCCAAATGATGGACAAGACGAGAACCATATTGGGAATTCAAGCCAGAAGAAAACCCCAGGTTAACGGAAAAACAGTGAAGTTCTAGATAAAATTACATGTGATAGATGACAAGGAAGTTGATAAGAAACCATGTGAAGTACCTTCGTGATAATTTCCTCTATGACAACATCCGCAAGATTCATACCAGTTTCAGCCAGTGTTGCTACAACCATTTGCTTCACCTATATAGACACACCGACATTAACATCAAAAAGTTCTTAATTTGACAAGATTATCAGCTCGAGAAAAGACGAAAGAGGCACTATCTCCACCCCCACGTAAAATATGTGCAAAAGGACAGTCAAAGTTGAAGTAACAATCTACCACATAAAATAGGACCCGTATGTTTTGAAATTGAAGACTTGAAGAAAGAGAAAGTTACCTGCTCTCTTTCAATACAACCTTGTTGTTTTAGGTCGTATAGCTTGAAGGAAACTGTAAGATATATGTATCAGTTAGATTATGTAAGCAAAGACGTAACAATGCATGCAACCACAGAAAGTCAAGCGAAAAACTGAATTTTAAAAAAAAAATTACAACCACATACAGTCAATTTTTTGCTCTATAGGAGCATTTGGATAGAAGACAGAAAGACCACGAGCAAACTCTTCAAATCCCAATACTCCAATATGCTTTGTATCAAACAAGTAAAACACCTGCAAAGAATACACTTTAATTACACAGAAAACTGAAATATGCAGAATTACGGTCAATTTTAATGATATCAACCAATGATTAATCAAGAAACGTCATGCTAAACACTGATACATCAATTATGAGTTCCAACAATGACCTTAAGAATGCTAAAAACATTTGAATATCGGAATCTATCCAAAACAATGATCCATTAGGGGCATCTACATCACACTGAAGGAAGCAAGTCCCAACAGAACCAAGCTTTGCAAAATACTTACTCTGTCAGCAAACAAGCTTTCTCCTCTGTTGGTCCTGAATAATGCTAACCGGAAATCTTTCTGAAGAAAACACAATATTAATGACAATTTGACATCCTTCCTGCAAAAATAACAAAAAAGACAAAAAAGAAAAAAAGAAAAGGACTACAACAAGTTGAAGTAGAAGGTGGTCAGACCTTGTTGATTAGACCATCATCAACAACCGCACTGCTTATCCTCTTGAACAGCTCATAAAGTGCCTCTATCTCGCTTACACTAACTGTAGAAGAGAAAGAAACAGAAAACTTGCTGCAGAAACAATCAAATAGATCTGACTAATATATTGAAATAACAATGCTACCCTGAAAGCACACATATCAGCACATTATAATTTACCATTTACACTACTAGAATCTCTATCTCGACTACAACTGAAATATATATTATCTGACCAAACAAAGAAAAAAAGTTTGGCCAATATGAAACCGGCATAAGAATAGTTACACAATGTCTGTGAGTCTATCTAATTGAATGTCTTGAGCTGAACTTCAATGTGTAAACTCGTAGACAAGGGAACACACTCGTGTAAAAAACCCAAAGTGCTACGCTTATAATCCAACACTTACACACAGTCTCCCTTGCAAGACGCTCTGGATCACCAATTCCACGAGCCGGCCTATGCAAGTCAAGGTCACAACAGCTCAGCAGTTTTGCGAAGAAATGCTGAAACCCATCTAAGCACTGTGGCACCATGGTACTTTCCACGCATCAGAAAACTCCATGCCTGCATAAACAAGACGGATAATCTGTAACTGAAACTCCACTATGAGCATAGCTATCTCTATACCAAGAATCTATTATTACTAACTTGGCAACCATTTCCTGATAATCTCCAACACCGAATAGTATATGGAACCTGCTACGTACAGTGTTCAAAGCGTAAACCTGGAAGATAAATCAATGAAGCCTCTACAAATTGATAAAAAGCAAGACATCAACGAGGAAAGAAAATTTCACAAACGAATGGACAAGTCACTTTATTGCAAAAGATTTTTCCATACAAGAAGATAAGGGATTGGCATCGAAATGGACACTGCTACAATGAACTAAAGCATCTTGTCTTTTCTCAAAGCATCTCTTGCATTGTCCTGCTTGTGTGCCACATATTTTCCTGACATCCATATCGGCCTACACCACTATATCTAGGAAATCAAAACCCTACCCCTTCTTAACCAAGACTTCCCTAAGTCTATCTTGTTTACCAATCTAAAGAATCTAAATTCTGTAAAAGCCATATAAAACACCTTAAAAACCCCAAGAAAGTTTCGTGATAGTAATTTTTCTTCTTGACACAGAATTAATCCACCAAGGTATTTTATAATTTCAATTCATCTAGCAAACGGACATCAAAACACAATCATGATGCGATGAAACAATGGCATCCCAAACAAAGGCACACAATCAATTTCTTCAAACTCCATTCAACTATTCTTTTGACCAAAAAACAAAATGGCACCAAAAATACCAAACTGGGATTTCATACAAATCAAAATCGGGACAAGACTAAACACAAACCCTCCCCACAACAGGGAAATCAAGCACCAAAAGCTTCAAATTTCAGACAAATTAAGAGTACCCTTTTCACCTAACCCAAGAAAAATGGCAGCCTACATCAACAGATCAGAGTTCGTCATCAATGCCATAACAAAAACACAAAACTTGAAACATACAAAGCAGGATCAATTAAAACACCAACTGGGCAAACAAAAAAATTGCAGATATTCAAGAAATGGACAAAAGGGATGAGAAAAAGGGTGACCTTTCGGCAATCGAAAAAGGGTTCAACGGAGAAGATTCAGAAGATGTAGTAGAGACGATACTGGGACAGCGAGGGGAGACTCTCAATTGTGTAGATGCTTTTTATTCCCCGCTTTTTCTCTGGGACAATTTTATTTATTTAATATTATTTTTCACTATCGTTTCTAGGTTGCTTTTTTGTCCTTTTTTTGTTCCATGGGCAGACTACTAGACTTGGGCAGTTGGCTTCCAACTTTGTTTTCAAAATACTTTATAGCTTACCCAGTTGAATATAAAATGCAACATTGTATTAGTGGAGATTTGTCGAGCAATGTGATATGACAGTCAAGCATAGTCAGAGTTTAGTGGCGACACTTGGATCATCAAAATAAATACGTAATAATACTATCAATTTTTTAATATATTAGAATGCTATCGTGAACTACACAAAATGAAAAATATAATAATGCTAAATGATCTATATCATTAAAAAATTGATAGATTAATTTTTTTATAAATTTGTATTTCAAAAGAATTTTATCATTCAATTTATGTTTTTGTTTTTTATGTGATATAGATAACTTCGTATATTTTTCTTTTCTTTTAAATAGATTTTGATCTATTTTTCATTTTATTTTGAATAGGTAATGTTTGAATATTTTGATTTTTATTTTAAGTTTTGTCTTTTAATTTAGCAAATGACCTTTCTAAATATTATCCTTTATTTTTGTTTTTTAAATCACTAATATAGTTATTTTTTGTGAAAGATATTGCATATCAGATCAATATATTTTTGGATTCCAATATTTATATTAATTTAAGATTTTAATTTTTTTTATTTAAATAAGTTAAAATTATCACATTATCCATTAAAATTTTTGTAATCCAAATATTTTTGCCTTTTAAAGTTTTGTGCAACTAGATATAGATAGATCAGAAATGTTTTTTATAAGATGGTTCATGTAAAAGCTTTTTGATATTTTTGTGTTAATTTTTCGGTTAAGATAGAATCATGACATTTAGATATATATTAGATTATAAAACTTGGATTAGTCTTGTTCTAAAAAACTTAAGATTTTTTTTCGTTAGATAGAGATTTTATTAATAATATCTTGCAATATATTTTGTGTAGTCGATTTAATTTTAGTTGGTTAATATATTTTAAATTAGATTTTATTTAATTAATAATAATATTATTTTTAATTATTATTTTTTTAATGATAATAATATCATGTCATATCGTTATATATAATCATTATCTTAAAAAATAGATAATATAATTTATACATTAGATCATATATCACAGTCTATCTTGATAGACCTATGAAGTCCAGTCGCAACTTCAAGAACACCACTCACATGTGTTCGCTTGTCAATGAGAACAGTAATTTTACCCCACTTCCATTTGGATTGCCATAATCATTTATGGCCTACACCAAATTGTCATTAGAGTCATGAAAATGTCGTATTTTTTTAAAAATCTGGCAACCCATTGTTATATATTCCATCAATCCATTTGTTACTACCTCCATTTTATTCAAATTTTAAAAAATAATAATGATGGATAAATTGATATAATATAAATAGATATTTTGATATTTTTGTATAAAAAAATTATTTAAATATGTTTTATTGTAATTTGAATGATATATTCAAAAAAGAAAATGTTAGTAATTGGAATAAAATGGTGAGAGTATACAACATCAAATGCCTCACGCCCATGACAGATTTCGTCAAATAGGTTATTAATATTTTCATTTTTAACAACCCAAATGATAATCATAGGTGCAAAATAAAATAACAACCTCAATGACAATGCATGGATTGGATTGCTCTAGGTAATTTTAACTTCCATACACTTGCGACATATCTGTGTCGAGCTTCTATCTTGAACATGAGTCTTCACAAACACGAGACTGGTATGACCTTGCGAAGTTTCGATCTTTCACTCATGAAAAAACAGCAACTCAACTCAGCATTACCCTGTCTACTATGATTCTTCAAAAAACGTATTGCAAGAACTATTCGAATTCCCTAATCAAATGTTCATCGAGGCTAACAAAAACAAAACAACAAAAACGTGACAAGCAATCAAATCTCTCTGATGAAATATTACACCCGCAAACAATTGCTAGTCGTTCAACAGTGTCACCGCATTGATCTAGGTCGCTTTTTGTCTTCGTCATCCTCTTTAAAAAGCGCAAGCAAACATAAAAAACCAAAGAGGAAGAATCCACCGCCACCCCAACCTCCACCACCACCGCCGCCTCCATCGCCATCGTCACGTGGAGGAAATCCGTCTCCACCATCATCCAGCTCCGGTGTCTTCTCCTTGCCTGAAAACTTTGGTACGTTAGTAACTACACAGATGGCGAAAAACACGAACAAACTGCATCTCCCCATATTCACCAGGGGCCCAAAACGAATAGAAGAAACATAGCTTAAGTTTCAAGTAATTTTCTAATGTACAACAGGTACATTGAAACTGTAACCTTTCGCCAAAATACGATTATTTATAAGAATTTACATCAACTCTTCTCGGAGTAAAATGCTATCCAATGCTCAGCAAAATGAAAACACATTTATAAAGGGATTTTCTATTCATAACTTAAAATAATATTTGGACATTGTCAAGTGCCCTTTGTTCAACATAAGTGATGGCAAAAATAAGCATCATATGAAGGTAGCATCAATAGATACAGGCACGTAATAAATAGAGTGCAACTCGAGTATAACCTTGTATGGGGGCATTGGTGACTTTAGTTGTCTGCTTCTCCACAGTAACAGTTTGCGTTTGCCCAGCAGCACAACATTTTACATCCTGCCACAGAATAGAAACAAACAAACAAACAATGAGAAAAAACCCACTTCACTATCTAGGACATGATACTACATGATGTTCGTGGTTGCAAGACCAATGTTTTTGAGATCATTTAATCACGATAGGAAGCAGAACAATATAAAATTGAGCTGTTACTCAAAGCAAAAGTAGAAACTGCTGACGCCTGTGTTCAACTTTCAAGAAAGAGTAGTAGAAATGCTCTAATAGGTATCCTAACAACACAGGCAGCAAGGAAGTGTTCTCCTTCTCCTTCCTAGCTTCACCTTTGAAATCCTTTAAACCAGGGAAATGCAATTTTCATAATACATAGCTTGAAGTCGGGGACTTATTCTATCCTAGCAGGTTCAAAATTTATACAAAGCACGAGGTTGTCTTAATTCGCTCGACTGAAATCACCAAGAAATAGTTTCTATTCATTTTTCATGTATCTCTATTAAAACTACATGCTGAAGATAACTAGAAACTGTTGTAGTTATATTGGCAATCTTTTATTTGACAATAACAAAATGCTCGCAAAATGTGCAAGCATAACCAACATATTTTACGGATGAAGCAAAACATAGATGCATAACAAATTTCTAACATGACAAGTACACGTGAAAACAGACAGAATATTATGGAAAGTAGAGAGTCTTACCATGGCCGAGGCAGCACAAAGTAGAGAATCAGACCATCTTTGTCTTGCATGAGTTATTGGACTTTTACAAGTCAACCGGAGCAATGGCCTCACAGAATCCACATCATACTGGAAATTGAAGCAGAAGGACCGCCTACCAGTCTTCACAATCCCAGCTCCATGGGACTTTGGTATATCTCTCTGCAGCCACGCTGTTTTCACTGCATGGGACAGAGGATTCAAGTTCCAGATCAACCAAAAGATAGACTACAATCACTTCTAATTACAGCCACCATGCAGACTGTTACAGGATCAACTGTTGGACACTAAGCCAACGATATTTGCACAGAAGGATCGATATTTGCACAGAAGGATCGATTAACCACGCAAAGCTTCCCCTCGCATGCAAGGAGGAGGGGAACTAGGTCAATGCACATATTATTTCCTATCCCAGACAGATGAAGTCAGCACGGGTAAGTGCACCTTTACCCGTGGGTGGCCAAGGCCCGAAATTTGTAAAATCAAATTCTAAAGAGTAGATAACTCTCCATCGTCTCCTATATCAGATGGAAATCTCACAATAGCAGCCCAGGACGATGAGCAATGAGTCAATGACAGGGATTATGGTCTGAATTGTTACACTAAAGGTCAATTCAACTTAGTCACAATTTCTTGGTTTCTCGAGAATTATTTGGTGCAAATCCACGAATATAGGTGCATAATCTCCCACTAAGAACAAATCATAACTCAGGCTCCTTGAGGACAAATATTCATAGAAACATCACAAAGCACGACTGCAGGTGAATTAACCATCCAATGATAAAGGCCAAAAACTTTGAAGATCATACCGAACTCAATTCAACCATGCAGACATCATGAATAATCCGACAAACAAAGTTTCAAATGGACCCAAGGAGTGCCATCACTCCTGTGAACACATTATCTTATATTGCTAAAAGGGTCATTTGAGGATTCACAGATCTACCGTAATTCTCTAGTATAACAAAAACTGGAGATATCTACAAACTTTAGATGACAATCATGCATGTACTTCAAAAAGTTCCATTCATATTAGCTTCTGTCTACGCATTTACACGATCAAAGCCTGTGAAGTGGGGATAGGCAAGAACATCATTCTTGATTTCTCTCCTCCACTCTCCTTATAGGAGAAACCATTTGATATCCATCCTCAACATTTTCACATCCATCAACCAAATCGTTCCCTAACTACACAAGAATTCTCAACAAGAAGTTCCACAACGGCAAAGACTCGACCTTTATCAAGATCAAAGTGAACCCATATGGTTTCTAGATTCAACTACCCAACAAAAAATCAGAGACAGTAAAAAAACAAACAAATAACCAAATGGGCACATCACACATACCCGGTAATGGTGAAAACGGCTGTGTAACAACAATCGAACCCGAACCTAACGCGACCCCTGCCATGCTCTATCGTTCTCACCAATCACGCCTGTCAAAAACCCATCAAAACCCTCAAATCAAACCCAAAACCCTAATCGCATACTATAAAGAAAAATTCAAAACATGGATCAATTTGATCGCCGCAAAATCGCGTGAATTGGAAAATGGAATGATAGAACATACCTGTTGTGGTGATGATGAAAAATTTGTTGCAGGTTTTTGAAGAGAGCAGAGAACAGGGGAGCGTCGTCGAGGGGTGGAGATGATGATGATGATGAAGGGCAAGGGCAATCGGGGAAAGAAGGGGATGTTAAGAACATAAATGTTAAGAATTAATGATTACATTTGGCAGAAGGCGGCTATGGGGCTGCGGTTTAGAATTTATTTCCTTTTCTTTTTTGTTTTTTTATTAATTAGGAAAGAAATTAATAAAATATATTATATACTGATTTGATATTTTTTATAATAAAAGTTTAAAAAAAATTCACATGTTTTATATCTTTATCTTGTGACGCATTATTAAAAACGAACATCCCACATAAATTATCATATTTTCTAAATTAATAAGTTTTGAGTGGGTAGAAATCTATAATATCCTTTTTCATATCATATCTTCTCCTTCATTATTTTTTTCTTTTTATCCATTTATAATTCTTTTTTACTTTTACTCACGAACACATAAAAGCATTGTTATCTATTACAATAAAATCAATCATTTCCTTAATAATTATATCAAGTCAATTTTTCGTAATTTATTTATGATGAAGGAGTATATATATTTGAGACAAAAAAAAACGTTATCAATAATATAGGACAAAGCAAATATAAGGTCATATGTTATTAGACGAATTCAACTATGAAGATCTCACGGATTTTGAGTAATACAATCTAATATGTTACTGGCAACCAATTTCTTTTTCCGTTTCTAATATGTTTTCTTTTTCATCATTTGGTATATCTAAAGACTACCATCATCGTGAACTGATCTTGTTAATGGGATTATTTGAATAATTGTTGTTGTTAAATATTATAAAGATCATTTTTACAATCAACTTAGAAATAGTTTGATAGGGTCTAAATCATTAGACTTTTCTTCGATAGATGAAAGGCATCGGTTGATCTAGGCAAATATGTAGAGTTTTCTAACTTATCATGATTGTTCTATTAGATTTTTTGTTTCCTTGTTTTGAAGGGTGCGTCCTTCTATACTTAAAAGAGCTTTGAAATACTCTTATATTTTATAATATAATCAACACTTGTTTATTCGAGTCGTCTGAAAATATAAACAACTTATCATATTTAGTACTTCTTACATCGGGAAAAAATTGGAACACTGGCCTATATAAGTAATAAAGTGATTCATGTTACGAATCGTCCATGAGACGATCAAACATCTTTTTATACAAACCTGGACCAATGACATAATTTTCTAAACGAATCACAAAATAATGCAACGTTAAAATTTTTTCCAGATTGAGGGAGTAACTTTTTTACGTAAAAATATCAAAAAAATCATTATCTGATATAGTTATCCATTATCTTTTCTCACACAACTGTTACAGTAAAGCTTATTATTACTTAAGAAATATTTTTTAAAATATTTTATAAAAATTCAACACACACAAATGCGTGTGTCTGATCAACTGATGGCTTATATTATGGGATGAAAGAAGTATTTTTTTTTATTTGTGTCTCAAGTCTATGTGATCAGTGGTACTCGAAGCGAATTGTTCGAGTTTGACTTGACTAAAGTTTGACTTGACTCAAGTCCGTTAGTCTGATCGAATTCGATGAGCATTTCGACTTCGATAATTTCGATGAGTTCAACTCGAAGAGTAGTTCGAAACTCGACGAGATATACTCGAACTCAATTCAAGCTTCAGTTTTTCAATAGTATTCGAGATCGACTGATGTTTGACTCCAAATGAGAAGTCAAAGTCTGTTCGATTCCTATACAACCCTAGCCGGAATCGAACAACCCTATCCACCGTTTAAAACAGGACAGTAAACATGGCTGATCATATATACTCACGATAGATTCTTTATTTGAGCTTACAATGACCATCGTCACATACAAGGTAATAATCAACAAGCCGCAAATCTCGGATCATTTTCTTAGACACAACAATATTTCTTCACTACCACTTGAACAATTATCGATCATCCCAAATCTGATTTAACTATCAGTATAATACAAACGATACTTCTCATCCACCAATCTCCTCTTGCCAAGTAACATACAATCCCTCGTCCAGTGACTCGAGTCCTCAGAGTTTACTCCACGCACAACACCACTGAATCAGATGCTTACGTCATGGGTAAAAACTACACTATAACATAACACGGATTACAACTTCAACTAGAATTTCCTATGTAAGAGGTTGTCCCTTACAAGTTACATCAGCACAGTATATCATAGTATGATAATACTTTAATCGTATAAATTCTCATCGTTGGAAAAAAGATGTCTTGCCCACACTGGATTTGGCGGCACTATACTTCTCAGCCAACTCCAACAGATCGGACCCAACAGAATGCCCGCGTTTCATGTTGTTTTCGCAGTTCCGGTGAAGTCTGCACCGGAACGAGCCGACGTGGGTCGTCGGCGAGCAGAGGCAGCTCGATCTTACGCTGGATGACTTCCTCATTGGGGATGTCACGGCTTCGATGGATACATAGGAGAGTCCCTGTTGGTCTTGCTGAGGTAGTTTTAGCTTGGATAACGGGATCTTTGGACTAAGAGGCTTCTTCGGGTCTTGGGGCGGTGTCTTGTCCATATCACCTGTTCGATGGGAGGAAAGATTCAGGTTCGGTGACCGATATGCTATAGTATATAAGAGGTAAAAGTTCTGATCTTTCGCCTAGGAATGAAAATTAGATTGGAATTAATAGTTTAAGCGATGTGTTGATGAAGTATGAAAGTATGCAGGATTATAACCCAAAATCACCATTGCAAGTTCCATTTACAATTCACTCTTTCTTTTACGCATCGCAGTATAAATATATAATACATACGTTCATGAATCTTTAGTAATGGATTTGCCTAAAAATTAGTCAAATGGATGACATGATAAAGTATTGGGAATTTGTAAAAATACATTAACAGAGTCGCGGACCATACAGTAAGTTTTTATAAATGGGATTGGGTTTTGCTTGGATCAATAGGAGGAAGATAATGAAACGATGAACGATGCTCCTGATGGATGTTTTGTTATGTGCCATGGGAATGAAAGGTTGAGGAAAATATATTACTCCCTCCGTCCCATAATACTTATAACCGTTTGATCCGGTATGAGAATTAATGTGTGTTGATTTTTTATGGAATTTGATGAAGAAAGAATATTTTTTAGGGGTAATGAGATTGTTGTGAGAGGAGATAGTGGGTGTATTATAACAAGATATGATTAATATGATTTTATGAAAAGATTGCAAATAAATTGAGGCAGCCCAAAAAAAATGTTGCATGTATTATGGGACGGAGGGAGTAGAACTTAGAAATAAGGGTTTGGTGTGTTCTATAGGATTAGTTTTATTGCTGGTCAAACACCGATGTCAAGATGTCCTGGTCAAACATTCGGATGAAAGTTATAATATTGCGATCTGTTATCATTGTTTTGTCTCGTTGATTGCTAAAATGAGTTTCCAAGGTTCCTACTGCAAAATCCCTGCACATTGTCAAAAAGAATTAGCCTAAGTAGATGAGAAGAAGAGTTTTTTCAATTTGTCTCATAGACAATAAGATCCAATTAGTTAAAATCTGATGCAATGATCATCAGGGAGAAATGTTAAAAGCAAATTGGAAATGCAATAAAATGATTGAAGATCTGCAACTTGTTTTCATATGAGGTAAGAAACTTACCTGATTACGTTTAATTGAACAACGCAGCTTATGCAAGTTGAGAGGCTGAATGCATGGATGACTTTTTGATCTTCAAAATTGGTGAAAGAGGACGAGAAGAAGAAGAAGAAGGAACAAGACGGAGAAACGGGAAACAAGCAAAATAAAAGTCCTGTAAAAAACTTCTGGTTCCTGTGAACCTCTCTATTTTCTTAGATAAATCTGTGGTTATTCAATACTTGCTAACTTAACCAACTATTTTCTTTCTTTTTTTTACCTTCTCTTTGTTTCCTAATTACAGAAAAGAATCAACGATGTTCAGTGTTTCAGGGGTTACTCTAGTTTGATTTTTCTTCGCTAGCTTATTCTACTCTTGTAGGAAATCACTACTACAGGTGCTTGTATTCATGACATTCACCTTAGTGCACTACACCGGGATGCCAGAAGGCCGCTCTGTCATTGAAGGCAGAAATTTTGTCAAAAGGCCCCTATTCTTTCCTATGCTGTATCGATTTGGTTTAACAAGCATGGAAAATGCTTCGGAGCTCTGGATATAGACCTGATTTAATCCCGCTACACCAGTGACAGGGATTATTTATTTAAGATGAACAGCATCTACCTTATCAGACCTGTAAATAGAAGTTGCCAAGCTATGTGAGGCAATATTGGTTACAAATCCACAGTTTGGTCATTTAAGCGAAAACATTTATGTTGTGTGAGCATTTTGGGACTATTCTTTGCATTTTTCGTATGCTCCGGCACAATGTCAGCTTTAATCTAAACCGTTCCTCGATGGTTTAAAATCTTTGTCCTATCTGGATTTGTCGTGTACCGCAGGCTAATGCTAATATCATGTCCTTCACATTTCCTTTTACTGCCTTGCTCTCGTTCTCTTCTCATACCCCACGACACCCCCGCTCTGCCTGAAACCCCCTGGATTTTGTTCTCCTGTCCAGCTGTTTTGAACATAGATCATTTCACTTTGGCCTCGACTGTCATGTTTCATCCATTTCCAACTGATGAAAGCCAAGAGCAGAAGCCAACTTTCATCACTTGCCCATCTTTGAGCATGTTTTTCCAGGGAACATACCCACCACCACTGCTATATGATCCTTCTAATCTCCAACACCCATTTCCACCCCAACCAAATCTAATGATGATTAGTGGAGGATTTGACGCAATGAGTTCAACGAATTTCGGGGACGGAAATGTAGAAGCCTCATTCCCTGTGCCTCAAAACTCGACAGAAGAAGCTTATAGTGGTGATGGATTTACTGGAATTGATAGTAGTAGTGTCGAAACTAATTTATATGATCTTCAGGTGATGAGAAGGGATAGGAGAAGAAGTCGTCTCGAAGTGCCCGAAAAAATTCACCAGAGGATGATAAAGAATAGGGAATCAGCTGCTCGTTCTCGAGCGAGGAAGCAGGTTAGTGTGCCTTGATGTTCGGCTGAATATCTGCATTGTCAGTAGTCATATATTGTTCAAGTTCCCAGCACTCTTGAGTTGGTTTATCTTGTGTTCTTTTCTGGCTCTTTTCTTTTCTGGTTGCTTTGTTTATCCGTTCTTTGTCTCTAGTTTGGTGCTTTATGTGTTTCATGTGATGTTTGTTATGATAGAGCATCGAAGCATCTTCCTGAGTTAAATATGATGGTCATCCGAATGCCTTTTTAGATGAGTCACTCCAGTTAGCGGCTTCCTACCCAAATCAAGAACATTGCATTCGTGCAGAAACGCTACCATGTCATGGAAACTAAACTTTTCCTCGCGCTATATTAGTCATTAACGTTGCAATTAACATTACCACCTTCGGGGTGAATGCCGCCACATTTTTTCTTTTCTATTTCCAGGATAAAGTTCTTAATAACAACTGTCTGGCTTCTAATTTTCAATGATAGGCTTATGATGCTCAGCAGAGGTTCGAAATCATGCAGCTCAAGGAGGAGAACGAGAAACTAAGGAGAACCATTGAGGTAATTTGAGAAATTTTGTCCGATTTTGAAGCTTACATATTCGTTGTTCATGTATGTTTGAGGAGGTATAACATGCATGTTTTTGCCGCTATCCTCCAGGTTCTCAGCGCCGCTGCAA
Source organism: Drosera capensis (assembly GCA_001925005.1). Classification (NCBI taxonomy): domain Eukaryota; kingdom Viridiplantae; phylum Streptophyta; class Magnoliopsida; order Caryophyllales; family Droseraceae; genus Drosera; species Drosera capensis. The sequence continues at coordinate 63,322 of LIEC01011082.1, read as the reverse complement.
CTAAAGAAGAGGCAAAGCCTGCTCTGAAGAGGTCTTTCTCAGGACCCATCTAATTTTGGAGGAGGAGGCTTGGTGTGTAGTCTACGTTGTCATGAGTTCGACACCTGATTCTGTAATCTCAATGTCTTCTATGAATGCTTGAATAATGTTGTTCTTGTTTGAAATAATTCAAGTTTGTAATAATTTCGAAGTGTCTCAACTGTAAGCAACAGGAAAATGTTTGTGCATTGTGATCAGCAACAGAAAACAAGGTAGTTTCATTTGTGGAACCAAATGCCGAAGCTGTCAACGAAGAGATTATTGGATAGAAGGGATCAAATGCTGAACTTGACTATGATTACCATAGTGAGAAGTGAAACTAGGAAGGAGCAAAGAATCAAGAACAAATAATCAAATTGGCCAAAAGAATTCAAGGTAACAGTATTCACTTGCTTAATGTATAGTTTGAGCCAGTGCAAGCACCTTGATGCAGGAACCGCTTCTAGGAAACAACCAAAAGAATTAGTGTGAAGCGCCAAATAACTGATCAATCCTGTCTCGATTTCTGTATTCGTAGAGATTGGAGATGGACACCCTGAGGTGCAACAAATTTTTTATAGGCGAGTGACGATTTATGCGACATTCACGACATGCCGGCATTCATCCATCGATTGATTTCATTGCATGCACTATTCAAGAAATCCAAATGCACAAGCATGGATCATATCGAGCTTATATGGATGAAATGCTTATATGCCGATCAGTGCCATGTCAGGCATCATTTTTTGAGTGTAGAGAAGACAACGTAGACATTGAGATGTAGAAGTAACACTTATTTTCATGAGCATACAGGGATGCAGCTAAATCTGCAGCATACAGAAACTAAATTTAAGAAGAATATTAAAACGCTTCGAGGAGACTAGCAGAAGTTTCACTTCTGTCGTTTATAGATTTTTCCCAAGAATTTTCTCAGCACTTCTTGTACTGATTTGCTAGGATGAGCTTCAATGGCTTTGTTCAGTCTCTCATAAGTCTCGCTCTCATAGACAGTGAACACACCCTAGAACCGCATTAAAGCAAGAGCACATCATGCTATGCGATACCCAAGTAATCAACGAAGACTGGAAATCACGAAGAAGACTATTTATGAAAGAGCTAACCTCAAGATTCAGTTCTTTGTAGAGTTCCTTGACTTTGGCGTCACAAGCTGCATCATCTTTTCCATAGTTGTCCTGTGAAGGAATTCAATTGATAATTTTTTTTCTCGAGATTCATATTATAAATTTGGATGGTGATATGACATGGAAGATGTTTCAGGGCTCACATATAACAGTTTCTTTTGCTCGTCATTAGAGATTTCCAGTGCTTTGACAACCAACCAAGAGCACTTAAAATCTTCAATATCTGTTCCTATCTGAAAATGTGAAATAAAAATGAGGCAGAGTCGCAAAACATGCACAAGAAAAGGAAAGACACATAAGAAGCGACTTCAAAATTTTCAGCATCACATCTTGCCAACAACAGCAGGGTCCCCAAAGCAATCAAGATAGTCATCCTAAGAATAAAACACAAAAATTGGCATCAAACGGTTGAACCAAAACTAAAGAAACCATCGGTGTAAAGGAAAATTGATCGCTCTGCTGTGCAAGCCACGGACGGGATGCATAGAGTGTTACAGCAGTCAAATGACACGGAGATAGATTGATGATAACTCTGCTCCAGGTTTACTAACCTGAACTTGGAAATTGAATCCCATGTCTACCAAAATGTTTTTTACATCTACATGATCATCCAGTTTCTCCCCTGACATAACCAATGCGCATGCGACCTGCAGAAGGTTATAAACAAAGAGAATCCTTCTTAGTTTTCAGTCAAACTCGTAATACTCTTCGATCTTATATAAGCTTTCACATTAACTGTCGTATGAACAAATAGCATTTGGGAGAATGTGACGATTGAAATAGAAAAGGACTTGCTGGTAGATAGAATGAGTAGTAGGCTGTTTTATACTGGACAATGTGGCGATGCCTGAATTATCAAATAGCCACAAGATTTATCAAAAGTATCTGGAATCGAGATCAGATGAAGGCTCACGAGCAAGATGAAGTTGAACTCCTTTTTATCTAGCATACACAGGCAGAGAATATTTCGACAAGTCTTTTTCTCCTTCAATGGTGGTTATCAAATCAATCAATTGCCCCGAAGCTGTCTGAAATTCCACCTGCAGTATAAAACAGTGACAGGACAACAGTACTCAAAACATGATAGGCAACCTGTTAGCCCAAGACATCAAGTTATTTACCTCATTGAACAAATCCAACAACTCCACATAGTAGTCTTTCTCTCTGAAATTCTTTTTGAGTATCCGTGGAATATGGTTCCGGAGTATTACAGCATCATTCACAGCAATGAGGCCAACCTACAAAAGGTAATTTCACAAGGAGTATCAGCATGCTAAACAAAGTCTAAGCCAGCCAAATCTCGGCATATACACACCTTGGGGACTCTGAACCAGCAAGGCTGACCTCGCCTTGTATGAGACCCATCCATAATATCATCAAGAACAAGAAAGAATGCTTGAAGCTGCGAGAGTAAGTGCCAACCGAAAGAAGGAGAAAAGAAGAGAAGGATACTTACAAGAACCTAAACAAGAGGCATTACCCATTCAATGCACCAACCAAGAGCACTAGCAAGAAAGATTTCATCCTCGGTCAGTTCTTTTCCTTCTTTCAGGAACTTGTAGCTGTCTACCACTGAGAGGCCCCGATTAAACTTTCCTGCTGCATCACGAGATCAACAAATTATTACATGGTTTCGTATTTGAAACACATTCATTAGTCACCATCAGCAAACCTTAGTGCAACGTGTAAAATCAAACCAACTATCTAAAATGATATTCATACGAAGAACCAAAGAATGAACCAAGGAATAATCAAGCATTGGCGTTTCACATATTCACCTCCAGGTACATTGTAGTCCAACATCTGCAGCAAAACAAAAAATTTACATAAGAATCTGAAACGCATTACATGGTGCCAAACCATATATTGTGGGAGAGTGAAAATATCGACTTGTAGAAGCCTGGATTTTCTATCACTTGACCTACAATTGTTTTAAGCGAGAACTTAAATTCTGTTAAATTTAAATAAACTAGTAAATCAGGTAATTAAGCTTGTCTACATCTTCCATACTCAATTGTAGGTGGAACATTTTGACACCGGGTCTAGCTTTAGGCGTCACTAGTAAAATCGATCATTTTTCCTCTTATCAAGGTTAGAGAGAGTTTCTAAATCCTTCCGGTTCGGACCTCAAACAGGATTCTCTTGTACAAGTGAACCAAGACACAAGATGATGAACCAAAAAAGAAGATCATATCCTGTTTCGTGGGCTTGTTTTTTTAACGAGCCGCTTGTTAATTCTCTGATCAGATCAGTCTCAAAACAAGTCTAGCCGTAGAAAATGCATTATGGTTCTACTAAAGAAGAACTACAGTAGTCAATAATACTTCATAAAACGAGATAGGCTAATCCAGCAGATGTTTCTTCCACTTCTTGTGGTGTAAAATTCTCATCAGTACGAGCTACACCGATGGTTCCCCGACCTAATGTCCAGAATAAGGAACATGTCTATTACAAATACTCTTTTAGATTGATTGATCTGCACCTAACTCTATGAAATCCAACCTAATGAGTAACTTCAGTATTAAAAAAAAAAAACAAAATATTTGCGATATTCTTATCCAACTCGAGCGTTCATAAAACACAACTTGTTCATCCAATCTATATGATTCAATTCAATATTTGTCGTTCTCATTTTCCCACATACCAATTGTCGAGTAACCAACTCTCGACTTCATACCAAGTGCTGATATCATGTCGAGGAACAGATTCTACCAAAAGTTCGAGCGGAGGTTAGAAAACCCACTTTATGTGTATCTCAACAAACCAATAATGTTAGAAGACCTTGGGGGATCATCCACCCCACATGGTAAGCGGCTCAGCCTAACTCCTCCAATGTGAGGTGAGGTCTGGGGATCAAAACCCGTTGAGTGTCGCGAAAGCTGACTTAAAGATCCTCCGGATTTACGGGATTCGGGATTTCCTTTTAATATAATAATGTTAGAAGACCCACTTTATGCGTATCTCAACCAACCAATCGCTAATGACTAATCCTGATATACTAATCAACCATTAACTCGACCTCAACTTTCATCCCAGTCCCAGAAAACCACATTTCCGATCAAATAAAGCATCATCGCACATATCTCAAGAATCCCAAAGCAACAGAAACCCAATTACTCAAACCCTGAAAATTAATTCTCCCCCACACAGAACATTATGTATAGATTTTAACCATATGATTGAGAGAAGTGCATGAATTGATTACCCGTTCAACCCATTGACGAGAGACGTCAGTCCACTCGAACGCAGGATCATTGAGCAACTCAGATTTGAGGGTCGACTAAACCTCGATGAACTTCGACCTCAGATCACTGCCCATTGTTGTTTCGGGCGTGTGAGTTTTTTGGTTTGTTATGGCTTTGGGTTTGATTGGATATTATATGAATGGAGGGAAAACGGCGTCGTTGGACACGAGAATGATGACGATGTTGGTGGTTTTCATGTCTCTGTGTGTGTATTTGAAGATTCGGAGGGGGAAAAGTCAGTCGAAGGAACGTGAAGGAGAGTGAGATGGGGCGTGGCGTTGGGGATAATTTACGGAAGTGCCATTGCTAAATGCTACTCATACTGGTGGATCATAATTAGGGATGCCAAGAAGTCATGCGTTTATCAGAATCCGAACTCAATTAAAATGGAAAATGTTTATTTTGATCGGGTATCTGATTTTTTTAAATCGGGTTTGGATCGAGTATTGATATTGGCAAACTTGGTCTGAATTCGTCTCGATTATTTACAGATAATCGATCGTATCACATTGAATAAATACACAATACATAATATACACATAATTTATTAATTAAGAGTATATTAATGCAAGTTGAGAGCGTTTCAAATAAAAAAACACAATTATTTCATAAAAAAAAAATATTATCATAATATCTAATCTTTCCATCATATTCAAATTATAACTTTTTTTTTTTGGAATATCTATTTAAATTATAATATTTTTATATTTAATAATTTTTTTCACATGAAAATATTAAAATATCCTTACTTTATGTCCTATCAACCCATATTAATATGCGATCGGTCCGATCCCCGTTCCGAACCCACCCGGTTATCATTCCTAATTATAACTGGTGCGTGATAGGAAATTATCTTGGTGTCAACATCAATATGATTGATATCATGATTCATGAATTCATGTGTTCCTTTTGGTTACAACCCAAGTTTTTTTATAATTCTTTTCTAGGGTTTCGTGCAATAGGGTTCTGGGGAAAAAGCCGATCGAATTGTGAATTATTTCGTGGTGTCTTAGTTCTTTCACTTGATTGTTTGTGTGGTGATTATCATGCTTGCAGCCGGTGGCAGGTCATGTTAGGCATGCTGCGATTCGTGCCGCGGATTGTGTGTGAGTTATGCTGTTGGTTTAATTTGATTTTTACTTGTGGTAATCTTAAAAATATCATAACTCATAACATACATCGAAGTATAAATAATACTATTTCCATAACATAAATTTTGACTCACATCGGTGGGATGATCGAATATCATTTTTCGTAGAATTATTGTGAACACCAATTACTTCAACTATGTGTCCGTGCAGTAATTTTGTTAGGTCGTTGAAACAAAAACAAAACTCCTCAAACTCACAATGTTGTTAGTAGAGGGCACAGAAAATTTACGAAAGCATGAGGGCTGTGAGGAGTAGTGGAATTCTATCTATGCTCCTCGAATATATTAGAGAAATGTTTTTGTGATCGTTTAGTTTATGAAAAGGGCTGTTCTGACCCCAAGTTTGGGATTAGACCCTTGTTTATTATTGTCGTTTTCTATCATTAATTGGTTTGGGCTAGCTATAGTTCTATGCATATGGAGAGGAATGTGCTCATCTTGTTTTGATTTGAAATTTTGCTATGCAGAAGGTTGTGTGAAAGATGACAACTGCTGCTAGACCAACATGGGCACCTGCTAAAGGTGGGAACGAACAAGGTGGGACGAGGATTTTTGGCCCCTCTCAGAAGTATTCTTCAAGAGATATCGCATCTCATACTACTCTTAAGCCCAGGCAAGCTTTCTTTATTCCCTTACAGCATGTATCGAAATTATATAGTCGAATTTTTCTTCAAATCTCTCTGCCTTATGTTACATTCATGATTCGATTAAATAAGTTGTATCATTACTACAAAATCCCTGGTCTTCCATGAGTCCGACTTGTTTGTATGATTTTCTGTATTTAGTGACCCTAACTCCTCTGTAAAACTTGTTTCTCTTGTGTCATCTCCCTTTTTCATCTTTTCATGCGGTGCCCCTCTTACTGATGGTTTGTTTTCTGGTGGGTTCTTACTTCTTGTGCAGGAGAGATGGACAGGACACCCAGGATGAACTGCAGAAGCGTAACCTGCGTGAGGAATTGGAAGAGCGTGAATGGAGGCATTTTTCATCGAAGGATAAGTCCTATAGTGGTAAACTAACCCTGATAATTTCATCTCATTCTACATGTTTGTGCTCCCGCATCCCATGATAGATACTGCCTTTTGTAAGCATTCATGCTTGCAAGTTGCAACTCATACCTTTTCTTTGACTTATATTTCCTTTATCTTGTTGCAGATGATAGAGATCGTAGAAAGGGAGGCCATCTTCTCCTAGAAGGTACATGCTTTTGTAGCTTGGTATCTTCATAACGGAACTTGCACCGATCCATATTGGTGTCTAGCAATTCTGCTTTATGGTTTTATCTAATTTGTGCAATGAACTTGCAGGTTCAAAGAGGGATCCGGATGACCGCATTGTTCCACGCAGTGTAGATGCTGATGATTCTGATGTGGAAGTAAAAAGTGAAGATCAAAGGTTTGTACTTTTAAGCCTACCCCCCCCCCC
>LIEC01011082.1:36547-51285 GCA_001925005.1 Drosera capensis | reverse complement strand
CCCCCCCCATTTCATTTATCTTATTTAAAAGATCATTAAATTGGGTCGTCATGTTGAGAATAGCTATGCATATTTTTGAATTGTCAAAAAGTCTTACAATGGGATGAGTATCTGATAAATATTGCGGGTGTTTCATAGAGTTTATAAGGATTTGGATTCCGACTGCATCAAAAGGTACAGTGGGTTGTACAAGCCCTTCACAATTAAAAAACACATTTAAAAATTTTGAAAAAATAATAAATTCCTATCAATAAAAAATAAACCTAAATAAAATAAAAACATAAAAAAATTGAATGGAAACCCTATAAAAAACCATAAAAAAAAACTTAAACCCTACAACACAATTAACCTGAACTGTTGGATCTCATCCCATACAGTCATTGTGTTGTACCAAGAGGTACAGCCAGGGATCCCATTTTGAGTTTATTAACCCATTTTTATCGACTCTAGTTCAAGATGATTAAGTGTTATACTTGAAAGCATCATCATAAACTGAACTTGTGTGATGATAGCAGTAGATCCCCTTTATCTTTAACATAAACTTGTTTTGATGACTGAAATGATAGCAGTAGATTCCCTTTATCTTTGTTGTAAGGATCTAATCTGTGTATAGATTTTGTTGTTGGGAAATATGGTTACTCATATTCATGCCAAGAATAGTATCAAAAAGAGACTAAACTGCATTTTTCTCACCTGATTTTGATCCCTAAAAATCATGCCTAAGAAGATCTTTTGTTTGTCTAAAATTTGTAGATTTTCATCTGATTTTTTTCTTTTCGTTTAAACTTGGCCCAATATCGTCTTTTCTTTCTCTCTCTTCTTTTGTTCTATTTGTTCAGATTCTGGGGATAGAATTTCTCTTTGAACCCATCAACAGCTCCTAGGAAACATTGCAAGGAGAGGGACAATGCAGGTTGAATGTTAAACACATTTTGCACCAGCAGAAATGGGATTGTGGAAACATGCGAGGAAGCTTGTCAAAAGAAAAGATAGCGATGCAGGCGAAGCAGGTTCGATCAATCTAAATCCTGTTGTTACCTTCCAATCAAGACATTTTTTGTACGTTGAGTCTCCTTGATACCCTTTACATCGAAACTATATCAATTCTCGTTTAAATATATGATTGTCATATGTTGAGAGCAATCCAAGTTCTCAGGAATTCTTAATTGGAAAGATATGCTAATAATATGTGTAATTCCATATGCCTCTATGTGAAAGGAATACAAAATGTTCGTCTAGACATAGGTCGGATGCTGCCTATACGCATCGGGTGACTACCTTCCTTTGAGTTCTTTCTCGTATCATCAACGGAAACGATAATCACTACGATACAATCTAGCTAACAAAATTTCTCATGATTGCGGTCAATCGATGCATATCACTTTGTTCGTAAGATGCTTCTTTTTGTTCTCAAAATTAATATTCACAGCAAAAGCATAAAAGAAGTCATAACCTAGTGATAAAACAAATGAAAAGAGAAGATGTACAAATATATAAAGTTGTGGGGAATCAACTATCAAGCTTGTGGGGGTCACCCCACCCCGACTCATCCAAACCCGAGGGGAGAAATCAGGGGATCAAAATCCATAGAGTGTCGAGCTATTTTATAATGGTGAATCCGTTAGCGAAAACTGATTTAAAATGTCAGGAAAATCCTTCGTGATTTCTTTTTAAAGTAGAACTATCAAGCGTGTATATATATATATAGTTAGAAAGATAGGTTCCTTGTTGAGCAATTAATGAAAAATGATTGCTTTAGTTTAGAGTGGGACTTTTATGATTCACATTGTGATTCATTTCTGTTCATTGATAAACCACTCTCAACAATAAGGCCCCTTGCCCATATAAGCTTTTATAGGCTTTCCTTTTCTCATCTGTTGTTGAAGTTGTAAGAAAAGCACCAACTCCATCCTTTTCGGTTAGTTGATTCTATTGTATGTTTGATGTGTTTAGTTTGGTGATGAAGGAGAAGGTGCAGAGATAAAGTTTTCCTTTTTTTCGATCACTGAACCAAACAAGGCGGTTCATGTCAGTGAAATAGAGTGCTTTCGACATTATCAGCTCAGCGTATCAGCGGCATGCATTGATGTTTATACTTACAAAGACTGAGTTTGATGGTGCTTATTAGAAATCTTCGTTCCAAGGAATGTCATTGTTCAGGAGAGAGTTACTTGTTGATCATGTCGAAAATCACAGGAAGAACCTTGGAAGAAATCAGAGGGTCTCTCTACAATGATCTCAGAACTTCGGAATCCGCCAGGAAAATGCAGCAGCGAGTTTGTGGACCTGTCGTGGCAATGTCCTTCAATTTTATGGTTGCTGTTGGCATCATTCTTACAAATAAGATGGTCAGCTCTCTCAACAAATTGTCATTTAGTTTTGCTTCTGGCGCGGTGGCGTCATATAGAGATTCATTCTTTGCAGGTGATGGGAAAATTCGGATTCAATTTCCCCATTTTTCTCACACTGATCCACTATACTGTGGCTTGGATGTTAATGGCCATCTTGAAAGCTTTTGCTTGGATTCCGATCTCGCCTCCATCGAAGTCCACTCCTTTCTCTTCTCTATTCGCCTTGGGATTTGTCATGGCTTTTGCCACCGGCCTCGCCAACACTAGTCTTCAACATAACAGGTTTGTACACCAAATCTCCATTTCGATGAGCTCTTGTTATAAACTAATCTGTGAATTATTAACCGATCTGAAAGAGTTTCACTAGAGCGGGGAAAAAGATCCTATTATTGGCCAGTGTTAGCATTCCTGGCTTTTTGAGCTATCGTGGTAAGTTTTTTCAATGATTCAGTTTACTGTTTGACCTCTTTGCAGTGTCGGTTTCTACCAGATGGCTAAGATCGCAGTGACTCCAACCATTGTTGTCTCCGAGTTCATCCTGTTCAGGAAAGCAATATCTTATAATAAGGCAAGTCCCCAAGAATCTGCCTTCAGCTAATAGTGATTGATTTTCGATGAGCTCATCTTGAAATCCATCCTGCAGGTTTTGGCTCTGACACTAGTTTCAGTGGGAGTAGCAGTAGCAACTGTAACAGATCTTGAGTTCAACCTCTTTGGTGCCTGCATCGCCATTGTGTGGATAGTCCCAAGTGCCATAAATAAGATCCTGTGGTCTAATTTGCAGCAGCAAAGTAACTGGACAGCAATGGCGTAAGTCCTCAAAGATACTTTAGTTCATTTTGTGGCGTGCCTAAGTTGCTTCTTTATGGGATGAAACATGATTCTGCGATTTCAGGTTGATGTGGAAGACAACTCCAGTGACAATTTTCTTCTTAGTGGCTCTCATGCCATGGTTGGATCCTCCTGGTGTTCTATCTTTTCCATGGGATCTCCGCAACACTCTTGCAATACTTTCGTCGGCTGCTCTTGGCTTCCTCTTGCAATGGTCTGGAGCTCTAGCACTCGGGTGAGTTCCCTATCCGCTTTGGTTTAACTTCATTGATATGCCGAGGGACCAAGATTAACTTATTGAAGCAGTGTCTTGCATTTGTAGAATACAGTTGCATTAGATTCAGCTTTGTTCTGTCAACTCGCTCCATGTTCAATAACACTTCCTGTTTTAGCTCCTCATTTCGCTTATTCAAGTTTTTCTTGAGCTGATGCAGGGCGACGTCTGCTACCGCGCATGTTATACTAGGGCAGTTCAAGACGTGCATCATCCTTCTAGGTGGCTATTTGCTCTTTAATTCGGATCCTGGAGTTCTGAGTCTTTGTGGGGCTTTGGCTGCTCTATGTGGTATGTCAGTTTACACATCTCTTAGCCTCAAGGAGTCCAGAGAGAACACAGCAAAGGCACCACAAAGCCAAGCATCATCACCTTCGAAACCCAAATCCGATGTTGAAGACGACTTAGAGAAGGCCGACACAAAGAGTGTTTCCAGCACAGAATGACTTGTAGATAGCTTTAAGAGAAACATGAGCCCAAGATCGCATCAGGCCTGTTGTACATTGAATGAGTAGAAAACGAGTACCTATACTTTCCCGGCTTCCATTTTCCATTGTATAGACACCTTTGATCTGCAGAAGCAGTGCTTTAATGATGCTTAGACAACACGCATTCGACATAGCATTTTTGTTACTACAAGCTGTGCACTTTTAGGCCATTCACCGTCGCCTTGTGCATACAAGAAAACTGAAGCAGACAATCAAAGATAAAATGCTGCAGATATCCTCTACTAAATAAGAAAGGAATCATTCATTTTTGAGTTTTCACAAATACTCAATATCCAGGTGGAGTCATCAACAAACAGAAATCCTGGTCCAAGTTTCATCCTAAAATTCCTGTAAACAAAAGTCGACGGAAAAGGCAAATCCATCAGACAAACGAGGCTAAACAGAAAAACAAAACTAGGATCACCAGAATCAACTGCGCCTATCTCAGAATTTCCTTCTCCCATTAGGATAAGGAGACGAATCCAAAAGTCATTGATGAATGATTCCCTTCAGTGTGCTTCCCTCTATTGCTTCCATTTCTATATTGTCGGCCGCTTGCTATACACATACACTCAGGTCAGGCCGATGGAAACTAGTCCCGCACCCTTGATAATTGCTACAACCACTTCCAGTTCTATCCCGGCAAAAAGTTGTCATGCTACTCAGAAACCACCATTCCAGTTGATCTGTTGCCGCTGAGGCAGCGGTCCAGTTGATTCTAATGATCCAGCCACTGGCTGAGAGTGAGACTGTTGCAGCAGCGGATGGCCGGCAGCTGGGTTGGGAATTGTCTGTAGAGGAGAATAAATTGCAGCAAAGGCAGCATGTGCTGATTGCGGAGCCATAGTGGCATGCTGGCCCTGAGGCGGCAGGTTGAGGAAAGAATTAAAAGGGAAGCTTGGAGTTTCTCTACCAGCAGTAGGCATCCAAACTGATGGCCCTTCACTCTGCAAAACAAAGTTCGCTTTGTTAGCAGTTACCACAAGAAACCAGGAGACTCCAACATTTGATACTAATTCCTATATTACGATACACATTATAGTCATGAACCTTGGATCTTGAGTTTGAACTTCTAATGAGATGGCTTTTTTCTACATGGCATGGATGCATATAAGACTAAAGGTCACAAGTTCATATACTGCTACGCTTTTTATTCAAGCCAAGGTAAGCAGATCAAGGCCGTCGTGACCTACCGAAGTCCTAGCACGATGTCATCAACCTATTCTCAAAGATCTCGTGCACTTTTCCGTTTTTTTATTTAAATCAGTAAGGATCACAGCGGCACATTCCGACCAGGTATAACAATTTTCATTCATTCCCATTCAAAAGCATATGAAGTCAACAAGTATGGATATGAAGAAATGATAATCTATGGCCAGTAACATTGTCGAAATACCTGTTGTCCTGGATATGCATTGGTTTCTTTCAAAGAAGAACCTGAAAGCTCATCGTTGCTGTTGGCATTTCCCGATGTGATGGTTGCACCTGGGCCATAACCAAGCTGGGACGAGCCAAAAACGCCATATCCAGAAGGCACCACAACATGCGCGGCATTTACACTGTTGGCACCCGGCTTGTAAGAAGCAGGATCTACTTTCAAGCCAGAAGCTGTGCCTGGCTGTTGTAGGAACATATTGCCAGTCGGCAGCTGTGGCGAGAACCCACCATGTCCAAAGTACTGTTGAACTGGTGGCGGCAAATAAAATGGAGAATAGTAATGACTATATGGAATATAGCCGTGAGGATAAGGGTGCCTGAATAGAGGAAGAGGCGGAGGCAAGGAAATCGAGCTCTGTCCCACTCCGGGGGGCTGTATGGGAGGTGGCGTGGAGGCTGATGTGGCCGTTGTCTGAGTGTTCGCATTCTACAATTGGCAAAACCATGGAAGTTAAAATTTTTGCATACATAATAATAAATGACAGCAAAAAGGGAATAACAACTAGATAAAAAGTTAAGCGCATTGTGCATCCATTACATCTTGCCACTGAATTCTCGATTTATATTTCTCTTATCATCTTATTTTATTTCAACACAGAAAAAGCAAAAAGGAAAGTAACTGCAAAGATCTAGAAGCTGAAATGCTGAATTGAGCTAAGCGCATTACACAGGTGTGGTTTGTTCGGGAAATAACCCATACACTTCAGTATCCTGCTAGACAGCAGTGATAGCAATGGCAAAGCATAAACATTTGGACAAACAGAAAATATCATACCAGGGAATTCATTACCAGAGGTTGAGACTCGAGCCCATCAACTTGGAGAAGTGGGCTTCCTATCATGTGCGGTAGAAAACCGAAGCCATAGCTTGGAGTGTTTTGGACAAGTGGATATGGTGGCCCTAAAGCAGGTAACTCATGCTTCACCTGATCGTCTCCCATTGCACCAACATTCAAGCCCGTACCCGCATCATAAGCCACCTTACTTTCATTTCTAGACAATGGTGCTTCTTCTAACTTGAGAGGAGGTGGTTGCTGATCAGAAAATTTTCCATCTTCAGCTATTAATGAAGAATCTTCAATTCTGCACGCAAGTTTAATATAAGGTTATAAGGATAATAAACAAGAGGATGAGGCAGGTATTCCCTCATGGTTCTTTTTGTATTTGATCAAATATGACATCAGAAACTAGCTGTATCCTTTTCAGTTGAAGCACCATCAAGAAAGATATACAACCCCGTATATTAGAGTTCAATATCGATCACCATAGAAACATAGTTGTGAATGTAAGAAGCAAAGATGAATCAATTGCTCATGAGATGAAAAGAAGAGACAAAGAACTAAGAAAATTTTCAACCAACCTTGAAGAGGGTTCTTCAAAAGTTTCATCTTTCAACAGATCAGCAGAATGGCTTGATTCCTTGACGGTTTCAGAATCCTTTGTGGCACTTATATCATCAATGAAACTTGCATCAAAGCTTCCGAAACTCAGTATGCTTTTTACAGCTTCGGGAACTTGAATATGGTTAGGGATAATGACATGTTCACCATCAGAAATTTTCAATGTCTCAAGCTTTAGAGTTGATTCCAGAGAAAGTGAGGGTTTTAACGGACTTGACATGGAATTTCCTTCCACTTGGGTAGCTGCAGCTGCAGCTTCAGAAGCAGATATTGTTTTCGAAGGAAGCACACTCTTTGGCTTCTGTACCGTGTCTGCATTGAAGCCACAAGAGACTGCAGCATAACACGTCATAGTATAAATGAATAATTGAAAATCTAACCATTGAGACTTAAACGAGTTGCATGATTACATGTTCGTCATGTACGTACAAAGTGATTTGAGGATCAGGGAAACTTTGCAACAAAACATAACAAGGAAAATGTTAATGAATTGGGGTGAGAAACCAGATCATCTTGTGTGTGTGTGTGTGTGTGGGCATACAGAAAAGGGCATACCGCCAGAAGGAGCAGTGACCAGCTGACCAGAAGATGAGTGCTCATGCACTGGATATGCTGAAAAAGAAAGCTGTGAGTTCTCAGACAAACGCCCTTTATCAATGCCTGAGATCTCAAACTCATGAGCACCTTGAGATCCACGATGGTCTAATTGATTGTGATCAACAAGCTCGGGAGATGTAGCCGCCAATCTCTCAGCAGGAACAACATTGGATTCAGTTGCCAACTGTTGAGTCCGTGCTTCACGTCTAATGGCCCCGATGAATGAAGAGGGCCATGAATCCAGAGAGGGGACAAGTACAGGATCTGAAGCAGAAGGTGCATGCTGCAGCTGAGCCACTGGTTGGGGCAGCAAACTCTTCTCTGTAGGCACAGATGTCTCTATATCACCTTTCCGGAGATCCTCAGAACCCACAACGGGTAGTTGCATTACCTCTCCAGCTTGGGCACTGTTACTTGATGCCTTAATAGTGCCGTTAGCAGCAACAACCGTTGATCTGTAACGCAGAGATTTTAGCTCAATGTTGGAAAGCCAACAGCAAAATGGGTTCCTATCACGAACAGATTAAGCGTGCAGCTAAATTGAATAACATTGAGAAATTAACTGTCAAGAAAGGCCGGAATAAAGGCATTTACTTTGTTGGCAGAGGCCCCATGTTGGTGTCTACTTCCTTCACGAATGACATATCAGGGGGTTTGTAAAGTCTATTTTTGTTACCCACGACCCCATTCTCCTTCCGAAATGCTGCACTCCTCCCACCTCCAGCTTCTAAAATCAGGAAGTCCCATACAGAAATGAGAAAGTGATAAACAATCTTTATATTCATCTTACGTGGATACTTTCAATCCCTCTGATGGAAATCAAACCAGTATGATGCAAATTACACATTAAAGAAAAGATTATATATTTCACCAACAAACTCACAATCGTGATAGCTTATGTATATCACGAAAGAGTGAAATAATTGGAAAAGTTCCCCTAAAATAACAAAACCATATTTAAATGTAAATGTACCATGAGATAAGTATAGAGAGGGAAAGTTTCCTCTGCCACCTCTAGAGCCTCGTCCTTGTAAGCCAGGCTTCCTCCTAGAATCTTCAGGTGCACGGCCATTCACATTCTGCACCTGCAAAGTTTAACAAATGTAGACACAGCTTAGCACGCATTCCAGATTTGTAGATACTACTAACTCCAAACTGCAGGTGCGACCAACTTTACGTATGGCTTCAACGGCAGGTACACGAAACAGAAGAAATGACATAAAACAGAAATCACTTGTTTGTGAGAGAGAAGCTCAAATGTTTCCTGACAAAAATTGTCAGCATCACATACAACTACACAATCAGCAATGCAGGCACATTAATTTCCCTTGTGATATTTTCGTATCTCACATCACTAATTCATGTCATACCACCCAATCATTCTAGCAACAATCAAACATCAAACAATTTGAACTTGAAACACCAAATGAAAAGCTAGCACTACCAGCGCATTCTCATCAATTCTCAGAAAAAAAGAACTTGAAACACCAAACCATAAGCTATTGGATGATTCAGTAAAAAGGAATCATGAACTAAATAAAAAAACAGAATACAAAAGGGTGTCCATTCGAACTTATAGGACAATAAAAACATAGAGTTTATACCTCCTTCCTCCTCTCCCGCTTGCTTTTGACCTCATGGAAAGTATCTGCAACATGAACAAATCCATTATTCATTAATATACACAAAAAGAGGATCCAACTACTATATGGAAATTAACAATATAAAAACTCGGACCCTTGTTTATTATCAGTTGGGGCTAAATTGCCACACATAATTATGAATGGGAAAAATATTTTCTTTAACCATATACAGAGATACCAAACAAGTGCTCATATCAATTACAAGGAACGGATTCCATTTTCATTTGATTATCTATTGTCATCATATCATCACCACCTTCAGACTCATGCTAAACAAGCAAGTAGAAAATTGAAAAACATTTTGAACTCTGACTGTAGAACTTTCCATTGAAGGAGGTAGTGGTAAACCTATGACCTAACAATGACATTCGCTCGAATTTCTTTCACAGGATAAGATGACACAACCACAAATACACTCAGTTTTAAGGAAATAGTAAACCAAAAGAAAACAAGAAACAGAATCCATGCCTGCAAACAAGAACCACAACATACACACCTTTTTTAGAGAATCGAATTGTGATACAATATTAAAATCGATGAGCAATTCGCTTCAAATTTCAAACATACAATTTCGGGAGCTAAACCCTAGGACACCAACGACATTAAAAAAAAACGAGAACTTCCCCCCTACGTAACGTTATATTAGTGAGTAATCAATCTCTACCTAAGCAAACCCTTGTACACCATAAAAATCCCAAGCTTCTCACACAAGATGCATAGAAATGAAACTGAAGCCGAAAAGGGCAGCTTGTTCTTCTCAATCTGGAACTCAATCAAGTAGAATTTCCTAGGGCAAAGTAGGAACACAAATCCACAAAACCCTCAAATCCCACAAACAAAACCGCTCCAAATCCCGATGTAAAACCCTCGATCAACCCTATCACAATTCCCTCCGAAATCAAACAAATCAACCAATTCCGATCCCTATTAAAATCAACCCCAATCAAACCCAAAACCCCATTTCGTCGAACAAATCGAAAACCCCAACAAGGGCATTCAACAATCCATCAATCCCAACACGAAACCCCGAAATTACGGAATCTTTATGAATACCCAGATACAAAAGTCGATCGATAGTCTCGTTAAAGTCCATGTTACACTCCTTGAAGACGGCGTAGATGTCTTCCTCGCTGTGTCCGGTCATTTCCTTGATCTCTTGAATCACTTTGCGGACATTGTGTGGGATAGAGACCGAAACCCTAGAGGAGGAGGCGCCACCGCGGCCGCCGCTGCTCATCGTGACTTGACTCAAGATTCTTCCCAGCTAAAGGGAGAGAGAAAGAAGTGAAATTGAAGAGAGAGAATGAGGGGGAGTGATACAGTGTTTGAGGGGAGAAGTGAGAACTATGAGACGTTGGGGAAATTGAGAAAAGGAAATATCTACCCAAGAGGTACAAACATGTGCTTATGAATAATGTTATGAACTTCAAAAATGTTCGTAACAACTGGGTTGATGTGTTTAATTTTTGAAATAATGTTACGAATTTAATATGGCCGATGTGTTCAAATGACTGGGTTTAGATCATATTATCAAAATTGTGAATTGTTTGACTCATAGTTTTGATATTTGAATGATAAAAAAAACAATAATCAATTTATGTGAAGTAATCTTTACATCGTTTTTTAAATATCTTCAACAAGATATGATAGTTGTCGTTCTCTTTATATTTTATACATTTTATGAGATTATGTTGATACGTTGACTAGAACCTAGATTGTTTATCGTTGATGTGCAACATCATTGTTGTTGTATTCAACTAGCATCATTGGTTCCCTTTGAAATCAAAAATAAATAAATAAAATATTTCTTTCGTTCGATATTTATTATAATCTTTATATGTAAAGTAATAAAATTATTCATATTATAAATTGTTTGTAGGATGATCAATATTGTTTTATACAAAATTATCATAGGATATTAATGATATTTTAAATTATATATTTCAATTCTGATTCAGGTGAGGAATGTAATTTTCTTACGTAATTAAAACAAATAACGAATTTTCTCAAAATATATACTGAATAATACAATTATGATGCAATGTTCCTATTAATTTCGGATGGAAGAAATACACTCTTTGGTTCCCTTTGAAACCAAAAATAAATAAATAAAATATTTCTTTAGTTCGATATTTATTACAATCTTAATATGTAAAGTAATAAAATTATTCATGTTTTAAATTGTTTGTAGGACGATCAATATCATTTTATAGAAAATTATCGTGGGATATTAATGATAATTTAAGTTATGTATTTCAATTCTAGATCAGATCAGGATCATAATTTTCTTAGGTAATTAAAACGAATAACGAATTTTTTCAAAATATATATTGAATAATATAATTATGATGTAATATTTTTATTAATTTCGGAGGAAAGAAATACACTGGTTGTTGTGCTTTTGCTTTCCATCAGATCACTGTGATGTTGGACAGCTACAGTAAGTTGATGTGCTAATGATCCATAGATTTTGCTCTTCCGTTGATGTATAGTGTTTCTTTTATCAACAAATACAAACGATGAACTAATGATCCTTTGATAACAGACCTTAATCAGGTTGATGAGCGGGTCAGGTCAAGTGACTATGATACGTAGACATGCTTCTCAACTCTCATGGGCCGTGGGTTCCATATGAAACCCGTTTGCGATCCGTTTGCGATCTCTTCAACCTCAATCAACTCCTGCAACAATTCGAGCAATCAAGCACCTGGGCTTCCTGCATTTCACACCATCTCCATCACCACTGCCCCAATTCATGTTTTTTCAGTCTCTTTGGATTCAGTTTCCCTCGAATTGAATTGGGAAAACCCTCATTTCCCCCAATTTCCCCCAACTCATACATTCCCAACAATGCCCTTTTGCAATGAATCCTAAACCCTAGATATTTTTCTGGTTTGTTCAGCTTTGCCGATGTCGTCTTCCATCTGGGCAAGACAGGTGACTCGTTTTCTCAGCTTCAATAAAAATGTGAACTTGATTCAAGTTGCTTTGAAGTCATCTTCTTCATATAGCAATCTGTCGCCTGATATGAGATCAGAAGTTGATACAGTCAGTAAATTCATATATGATCACCCGTTTCCTGATTCCGGGTTTCGGGCCGCGCTGGCTCAGAATGTGAATCATGGTAGTTTGAGTGTTGGTGTGGTGGAGAATGTACTTGGGAGACTCTTTGCTGCTCATGTGAATGGTTTGAAAGCATATGAGTTCTTTAAATTCTCGTTGCAGGTGAAGAACTTGAACCCTAGTAGTGATTCTTTTGAGAAGACGCTACACATTTTGACCCGGATGAGGTATTTCGATCAAGCGTGGGACTTGATGGAGGAGATCGGTCGTTTGGATCCGAGTTTGCTCACGTTGAAGTCGATGAGCATTATGTTATCGAAGATTGCGAAGTTTGGGTCATATGAGGAGGCGCTTGGGGCATTTGAGAGGATGGAGAAGGATGTATTTGTTGGTAGAAAGTTTGGGATCAATGAGTTCAACGTGTTGCTTCGTGCGTTTTGCACTCAGAGGCAGATGAAGGAAGCTAGGTCGATTTTCCACAAGATGTATCAGCGGTTTACACCGAACATTAAGACGATGAATATCTTGCTTTTGGGGTTCAAGGAGTCGGGCAATATGGAAGCTGTTGAGCTATTCTATCATGAGATGGTGAAGAGAGGGTTCAAGCCGAATACTGTGACCTATAACATAAGAATCGATGGCTACTGTAAGAAACGATGTTTTGGGGATGGGCTGAAGCTTTTACAGCAGATGGAGAATGCAACTTGCTCTCCCACGTTAGAAACAATCACGACTTTGATTCATGGCGCAGGACTCGTCCGAAATATTGCACGAGCTTGGGAGCTGTTCGATGAGCTGCCTTCAAGAAATTTAGCGCCAGATATTGGAGTTTATAATGCCTTGATGAGCTCACTTGTAAAATGCAAGGACACACAATCCGCAATGCTTTTGATGGATGAGATGGAAGAGAAGCATATAGCGATTGACCGTGTGACATATCATACCTTGTTCTATGGATTGATGAGATCACGGGGCATCGAAGGTGTCACTGAGTTATATCATAGGGTGATTTGCAAGAAATTTGTCCCGAGCACAAGAACAGTTGTGATGCTTATGAAATTATTTTGTCACAATGGTGATGTCGACATGGGTTTGAATCTGTGGAACTATATAGTGGGGAAAGGGTTCTGTCCCCATGAACATGCCTTGGCTCTTCTGGTGACTTGTTTGTGCTCACATGGAAGGGTGAAGGATGCTTTTGATTGCTCCAAACAGATGTTGTGTAGTGGGCGACATTTGAGTGATCCAGTGTTTCGATTACTGGAGAGATCTCTTCGACGGGTTGGTGAGGAGGAGAAGCTGGCGAGCCTTGATGGCATGATAAAGAGGTTGGGTAGCATTTATCCCGTGCCAAGGGCTCATGCCGTTGGACTAGATATTTCAGCCTAGTGGACAACAGAATTGGGGTCTTTCAGAAACAAATTTTTTGATGCTAAGGCGTCAAATGGAGGAATCCGTAATAAATGATGATTGTACACGACAAGAAAGCCACACAACACTTGATTTATGCTGCACTTGATCCAGTTTAAGAGTTGCAGTCACGTAGTTGGAGTTGCAGTCCAATAATAAGTTCTCAGCCAGCAGCAGATGCACAATTATCATCGAGGTATAGGCAGCCGGAATGACAGAAGACTACTATATGGCCAAAGAGAAGGTACGTCATGACCAAGTTCATTGGTCGCAACATAATTACATCTTCACTGTTGTTGTTTCCATAGTTCATGAGGGAACAAGCACAGCCAGTGTTTGCTTGAAGAGATTAATCTCATCCTTACTTTTACTGTTGTCCCTTCTTTGTCTTCAGCTCTTGCGCCAGCTGCTTTGTTTATATGTTGCCCAATATTTAACCAAATAATATCTCCTACTCTCAGACGCTGACATCATTTTCTGGGACTTGCCTTTCGGTGTGTAAACTTGTTTGTCAGTAATCAGCTAC
The DNA here is from genome assembly GCA_001925005.1 of Drosera capensis. Lineage (NCBI taxonomy): Eukaryota > Viridiplantae > Streptophyta > Magnoliopsida > Caryophyllales > Droseraceae > Drosera > Drosera capensis. Next base: position 37,266 of record LIEC01011082.1, on the reverse strand, counting down.
CTCTGTTGTATTCTATCCATTTTCAGGAAGCATAAGCAAGGCGAGTTGGTTAAAACGAAACATGAGTGCGTGCCATGCGAAAGGAAAGATAGGTCATCGGAGAAGCATAAAAATGATGCCAAAAGATATGGACTGCTGTAAGTTGCACAGGGATAGGTGCTTTTGAGTTACAACGTATTGAATGGAGAAATATGGTAGTATATGTTGTACGCCCCGCGCTCTGTTCCTCCCCATAGAGCCATCTGCTATTTGTGCAACAGTAAAATCGGGTCTTGGTGGCCTTCTTTTCTCTTGGTAACAAACACCGATTCGACCTGGCAGCAGACACCAATTTCTTCCTGGAAGACTTTAGGAAGACAATGCAGCCTAGATGATGATGAAGCTGATTCAAAACAGACGAGTGAGGCTACGGCGAGGCGCGAGTTGGGCTTCCAAAGTTATTTTTGCTTCTTGTAATGTCCAGTTTTGCTAATTTTATGTTCTTGTAGAGTTCTTTGTTCTAGTACTCTTAACACTCAATGTATGGCCCAAAAAAGTCAGCTTATGATTTTCTTAGGTTTTTTGAAGTCCCAGAAATATTTCTTATGAACTTAACTAGATCTCTATTTTAGTATAGTCGAGGTATCAACTTAAAAGAACTTATAACGAATTAATAACACTTTTTATTATTCAACCTAACCAACATTAGTATTAGTATCCCTTTTTTTTTTTTTTTTTTT
>LIEC01011082.1:7673-36527 GCA_001925005.1 Drosera capensis | reverse complement strand
GTAAGAAAAGAACAAGTTTTATTCATATGGAGAGAAGTTACAAAAAAAACTCATATACACCATATGCCGATCTAAATCCGAAATCTAACACAAAACCATAGTGCTTGCTCTAAGCCCACTAGATCGAATCCGTTGTAAGAAACAAGAACATACATCCAAGTGTTGCGAAGATGTTTAAGAACTACAACTAAGGCATAGGCATACTACACTCTTTATAGATGGAATGAACACAATTCATATTCATCTAAACATTACAATTCATATTCATCTAAACATTACATAACTCCACACCAGGAAAGCATTTCCTCTTTCCCACTTCCTCTGGCCTCACCGTATCGTGGTGTAAACATCTTTCATTTATTGTCATCCATACGCCATAGAATAGCTCAGCAACTGCACATCTTCGTGTTTTGGCCAATTCAGTTTTCCCTCGGGTTTAGGGTTTAGGGTTTTTCTCGACTCACCTTCATCATCCATGGCTACCATTCCTCCAAGTTTCGCATCTGCTGCCTCACCTTCAGTCTGTGACATATCAACTCGCATATCTCAAGCGCAAAACTCACATCTGAAGAATCGATTGTTTAAATCATCCTCCTCCTTCCCACACAAACACACAACCAACATCATCACCATAAACCATGTCGAAACACAGCTCGTGGTCTGACATTTGAATCCCAAATCATAAGCTTAGGTCAAAACCCAAATGAGACGATAAGCTTAAAAAAAGGAGGAGGATTTTAGAATCTACGGCCCACATTGCATATCCGGACTGGCCTGCAGATTCAATTCTACAGGGGCAAATCAGTCATTCTAGGCACAAGCATATCCTCTCATCTTGATATTTCCACTCATCCCATCCTCGGAACCCTAAGCAACCCCGCATCTCATTCCCCTCATCTCACCCCCAAATCCGAAACACTAGATTCCCAAATCGAACCAGATCCGGCACAATCATGGGCTCCAAATCGAAGATCGATGGTCCCTATGGCGACGGAGCCAGCCCCGGGTAATCAATTTCATCCCTTTTCCCTCTTCTCTTGCCCAAATTCGATGTTGATTATCTTTATAGTTCGGATCTTGATTCGGTTTCTTTGTGTTACTCAGCAAGATCTTCATCGGGGGACTTTCAAAGGATACAACTTATGGTGGGGTGCAATTTTCTTTGAATTATTTTATCTGGGTAGTTGTTATTTTGCTGGGTTGTTGATTTGGGGTTTTGTGTGGGTGTGGTTTTGTGGTGGATTAGGTCAATTCAATGGGCATTTTGGGGAGTATGGGGAGATCATCGACTCTGTGATCATGAAAGATAGGTTCACCGGAGCTCCGAGGGGTTTCGGGTTTATTACTTATGCTGACCCGTCTGTTGTCGATAAGGTTATCGAAGATACTCATGTCATCAATGGGAAACAGGTCGGTTGTGTTACTGTTGAGTAAGAAAATAGAAATATAAGGCTTGTGAAAAGTCACTAGAAATGTGGATCTTGGTTTTCTGATTACGATGCGTATTGTGAACTTTGGATTGAAACAGGTTGAGATCAAGCGTACCATCCCTAAAGGTGCTGCACAGCAGCAGTCTGCCAGGGATTTCAAGACTAAGAAAATATTTGTGGGTGGAATTCCTTCAACTGTCACCGAAGGTAATGCTTGATTTTTGTGCAATTAATTCATGTTTTCTATCAGAGGGATAGTGTACATATCTTTTTTGCATCACGTTGATCGATATTTATGATAATATTGATATTTTGGTTGTCTTTGTATTTGACAGATGAATTCAGAAACTTTTTCTCTACATTTGGGGAGGTGGTAGAGCACCAAATTATTCGCGATCATGATACCAACCGTTCTCGAGGCTTTGGATTTATCATATTTGATAGCGAGGAAGTAGTAGATGGAATACTGTCAAATGGAAATAGGTTGGATTTTGCTGGTACCCAGGTGAGGGAAGTTCCATCGCATGGAACCTATGGTCACTTCGAGAAAATTGAGTTAGGAGCTAAGTATTATTTCTTCAGGCATCATTCATTGCTCATGAAGAAATTATCCATGTTGTTTGGTTCCTTCCTCGAAAATGAATATGAAACATTGTTGTTTTTATGCTCCACATTGAATTTGTTCTTATCAATTGATTCGTCCATGCTCACTTTGAATCAATTTTGAGGTATTATGCTGACCATCTTTGAAGTTTTCCACAGGTGTAGCTTTTCTGATGGGGCTCTCCTCTCACTTAGTTTGCTCTCAGGTCAGACATAGGTTAACTTAGTTGCTTTGTTGTAGGTGGAGATCAAGAAAGCTGAGCCGAAGAAACCCTCGAACCCACCACCAGGTCCTGCATATCGTAGCAACCCTAGGGCTCGTTCTTTTGGTGATAATTATGGTTCTTATGGTGGTGGCTCTTATGGGGGCTTTGATGGTGGATTCGGTCCTGGCCCCTATAGGAACCCAGGAGGTATGGGTGGTAGAGTTGGTGGATATAGTGGGTATGGGCCTGGTGCTGATTATGGTGCTTATGGTGGTTATGGAAATAGCGGTATGGGTGGCTACCGAGGAGAGTCCTCGGTTGGTTACTCTAGTCGCTTTGGATCCTATGGAGGAGGGTATGGCGGGGGATACGGTCCAGGTGGATTAGGTGGTTACGGGAGAGGTGATATGTATGGGGGTTATGGAAACTCTGGCTATGGCAATAACTATGATAATAGCTCTGGTGCTGGATATGCAGGTCCTGTTGGGTCGTATGGAAAGGGTGGCTATAGTGGCAATAGTCGTTACCATCCTTACGGAAGATAGGTCAGGACAGCCTTATCTTGAAGCAGGTCTAGCTCATGATAGAAGTTCATCCCAGATCCTTCATAGAGTCCTATCCGTGTGCTGATAGTTGCATCCTACGAGTACTAGAAGTTCCCCTCTTAATCGCAAGAAGGAAAGCTTTAGAAGATCAAGGGCTGCACTAGATCGTCTCTTCTCTGTTTTGTTGCTGTTTGAGTTAGAAACTTTGTAGAACTATTAAGCAGACCTGTTGGTGTCTAGCTGTTTCATGTTAGACTTTGGATTCAGTTAGTGGTTTGTTATGTAGACCTTAACGCTGTGTTTGGAGCTATTTCTCTTGTTTGCGCTTTCCTGTTTAGATGCTCTTCAACTGATGTATGGTAGCGAAAGTTAGAACATTCCTATCTTTGGATTAGGATTATGAGTCTGTTCACTGCATCCAGGTTCCAAGTATCACAGAACATAGAGTTGTGCTGCCCTGCAGATCTTAGTTTTTACATTCCTCTACGATTTTGTTGAGAAATCTTGATCGTAGTGGGATGCTTGTGTTCATGTCGTCATTTTTGTCAGTTACAATGAATTATCCGTGTGATTTGGCTAATGTTTTTTTTTCTTCGGTTATGGATTTCTTGTGAATCCTAGTTGTCTGTCAGTCCAGGGGATTTGCTAAGTCATTGTATTTGCTCTTGACCGTGTTATTTTGAACTTTGCAGCTGCACTACTTATCCGAACTGTTTAGGTTTTGGCTTTATAGTTCTGAATTGGTTCTCTGCAATTGGTAGTGAAATCCATGATAATAAGGGAGAGAGGACTCTTCTTTCACTAGCTCGAGTTTGAAGCTTGTGCTGTTCTACTCCGGGTTGCATTTTACCCGGTCTATCAGTAGTCTTCTGGTAGAGGCAAGATTGATTGTTTCACTCGATCGAGTTTGAAGCTTGTGCATTTATACGTTGTGGTAAAGCCTGAATGTGGCTTCGTTGTTCTAGTAAGCTGATATATATTTGTACATTTTGATGATATGGACATGATCTTCGTAGCATGCAGACGAGTAGATAGATTTTTTTTAGCTCCTAGTTTTCTGGCCAGCGGCAAGCGCTCTCCGTTGTAACATCGTAGCGTTGGATTAGCTTCTGAAAATCGGCGTGGTTAATGATGGTGAATATGGAAGTAAGCAATTCGAAGAACATAACGATGCACAAACAAAGCGGGCTTCTCGAATGCTCAGGTATGTTGATGAAGTGATTTCACTTGTGGTATGGAAACTGAAGAACTGAAAGTCGACATTTCTCTGGATGATACTCATAACCTCAAAGTTTAATTTATAGCTCGTATAACCCCAGGACGAATGTATGATATTGACAAATCATATGAACACTATAATAAATTAACAGATTGAATTACAAATGCTGGGTGAAAAAAAAGAAGAAAAAGTTCACCGGGAAAGCGTGCTTTTTACCTTGCTGAATCGATTGGCCCGCTTCGGCCCGACAAATAGAATGCCAAATCACGGGCTCAATCCGGGCCTAAACTCGGCCCGATACACTCATCCAACTCCATCTAATACTTTACACCCTCACCTCTCTCTCATCCTGTTCGCACTCGCCGACCGCCGCTGCTCTCCACTCCACCGCCGACGCCCCACCCCGACGCGTGTTCAACACTCGCGCCCACGATGAGGTACGAGATCTCGCAGAACGCGTACATAAAACTTGTGTTACACGCGCTGAAACACAAGACCTCCGCCGTCAACGCCCTCCTCGTCGGCCGCCTCGTCCCCGGCGCCCACGGCGAAGACGGACTCGTCGAGGTCGTCGATTCCGTGCCGCTGTTCCACTCTCTTCTCCAGATCGCGTTGCTTCCTTGCCTCGAGATCGCTCTTTTACAGGTAGATCGCATCCGTCGATGGATGGAAAGATTGATTTGTGTGTTCGATTGATTTTTGGATCGGTGATGAAGTTGAGAGTATTACTTGAGTGTGGATTGGTTGTGTGGTGCGAGTGTTTAGTTGAATGATTGATGTGTGAGTTTGAGCTCTATTGAGGGTTGAATTTGGGCGAAGATTGAGTTCTTTCGATTCGGTGTTGATTTCACGAGTTTTGTGTGTTCGGCTTTGCGTGTGATTGATCGATCTAGTTCGTGGATGGATTCTGGTAAAGATTTTTTTTTTTCATGAAAAGATCAGGCAATGGGATTTCTAGGTCAAAGTGCTTTTGGGTGGGTAGGTTAATTTTATTTATTTTAAGTGGGAAATCGAATATGTAAAACTTTTTTGAAGGTTATATGAAGTTCGAGATGGTGCTAGGTTTTTGAAGAGGGTTTGTAACTTGTAAGCTTGTTACATTGGATCTAATCAAGAGGATTTCCTTGTAGAAGGTGCAAGGGTTATGGCATCTATATAGACGGGAAAGTGGGCACTTGATGGTTGGGCTTGTTTGAGAAGTATATGGTCAGAAAATGACATGAAATTGAACATTTGGCGTGCTTTAGTTTTCATCCTAGCCTGTGTGGGGAGCTATAGTGCAGGTGTGTATGTATCTGAATCTGTCTATGGAGAGATTGTTTGGAAGGTTGCTTGCTCAAAATTCCTATGTGAACCGAAGAGGAGCAGCTTTATTGTTAGGTTCTTTCGGAGCTCTTAAGTGTATGCGGTAGTATTTTAAAGATGGATTTCTAAATTTTGATTGGTTGATAATCAGATAGAAGAACATTATGGTGATCAAGGCTTGAGCATCGTCGGATATTTTAATGCAAACGAAAGATTTGATGATGACGAGCTCAGCAATGTAGCAAAAAATATCGGGGATCATATCTATCGGTACTTTCCTCAAGCTGCAATTCTTCTGGTATGTTTGCAACGGACTGCTCGATGGTGCCTTTTTCTTTACCAGTCATATTCATTTCTTGATCTCCAATTGATCTTGTTACATGTTTATTTCAATAGTTAGATAATAAGAAGCTTGAAGCATTGCCCAAGGCAAAAGATCGAAGCCCAGTGATGCAGGTAACGATTCTCTAATCTAACTATCTATCTTACTAATGGTAGAATGATTGGATAATTTGCTTTGACTCATATCGTGGTTGTGAACATTGGTTCAGATATCAACTTGACCCATTTTCCACTTGTGAACTCTCTGTGCTCCTGAAGTTTGTTTTTCTTTTCATTTTCAGTTCTTCACTTTATTCTGTACTACATGATATATTTCCAATTAAATATAAAACTGAGGTAAACCTGTATTCCTTTTTCCTGATTTCCAGACTTTGGTCTTGTTTACCCAAGTATTGTATGGTCTTCCATATAGATAAAGAAAATGCATAAACTGCAACGATCTGCATTTCGTTTTAGTAATTATAGGAGTACCTTATTCAATAGGATGTTGATTTTCATCGTAACTCTTACACTGCCATCATTTTTTATTTTCTTGATCACCTTGGCTCGTCATCTGCTGGTTTCCCTGCATATGGTGCATCTTGCATGTGTTTACATTCTCGTGAACAGCTATACACAAGGGAGGCCTCTAGGAATTGGAAGCTCGCAGGATCCGATGGAAGCAGTCGGCTCATTGCCAAGGAGCCAACGGCCAATGTACTGCTTTTAGATTTCATATTGTCAAAGAAATGGAGCGAGATTGTTGATTTTGATGACCACTTAGATGACATTAGCAGGTAACATTGAATAAGCTCTGATCAAGTATCTAGCATCTTTTCATAACGCACTTTATTGAAGTGAAATGCCTTGATTAATTTGTTGCTTCCATGCTACCCCTCTGCAGGGACTGGCTAAATCCTGGGTTGTTCAAGTGAACTTTCGTTGGTCATCAGCCATGTTGTATCCGCAGCTTGCACGTATTGCGGAAAGGTTCACGTGGCAAAAAGTGTCGTAGAGTCTTGAGTAACGATTTCTTTCTGTAACTTTAAGCTATTCAGTCATGTAGCAATCATAAATTTGTTTAGCATCTCCAGCAACTCAATTTCTTATAAAAAGGATTCTGCAGATTTTCGATTACATGAGTTCTTTTATTCATGATCGTTTTGTATCAGTATCGAATTGGAGTATCATAAAGATCTAGTCGAACCGTTCCGCTTGTTAAGCAAGCGATCATGATATGTCCGGTGGGTTGAATGTAATGACTCAGGAGCAAACAGAATATGGTTACAGCCGCTCTGCATTTTAGGCTGTTCTTCACTTTTAGAGAACAAGTTTGATGTCTCATACAAATTCTCAATTCTCCTAAAGGGCAAGATGATGAGCAGCGGTGAAATCTAGATGGAGGACTAAAAGATTTGTAAATGCAATTGAGAACAATATGGATAAGCTTTTCCTAGATATTCATGATTTATCTTAACAGCTTTCGGCGTTAGTCTGCTGTACTTTCATGAACTAGTTGTTATAAACTCAGCGGTAGACTATATTCAATTTATAGTCACGACTATGGTTCTTCATATCTTTAATGTATTTCGCAATTGGGATCTTTCATAAATTAATTGTTACATGCATGACACAGATACTGTTTCACATTCTTGTCATGAGCATATTTCGCGATTGGAACCTTACTTTCGTAAGGCCAAGGCAATCGTTTGGGAGGTCTATTCGCAAAGCTGTTATATAAAATTAAGTCACGAAATGTTCATGATGCCTTCTGGAGCAAAACCACTGTTTTTCTCGGGAAAAGAACATGTATATCGAGATTGTGTCTATGGGAGGAATGGATTGAAATTTGACTAGATATATTTTTAGCTCCCAGATTGGGATATAGGACAAATATTATTAACATTAACATGTGGCATGACACACATAACACTGTGTTGGCAAGTGCAATCCAACAACCTCCCCAGCCCGTATTCGGTGCTCACCATAAATCATCAGGCACGGCCATGAACCTATTGCACGGTCTGTGCTGAACATCGTTTTGTATTTCTTCACACAATAACATAATCAATGGGGTTACATAACCAAAAGAATTAAGTCAACATAGGCTGTAGCACACATCAAACGAGGGATTGAAATAGTGATAATAAATTTTAAATACAAACAAACGATAACACTTTGATTATCGTTCTATTTTTTCAAAAGATTCGCTGTCATTATTCGATTTGTAGTCACGAGTATTGTTCTTCATATCTCCAATGTATTTCGCAATTGGGATCTTTCATGAACTAACGGTTATAAAATGGATAACGGATATTGTTTCGCAATCTTTGTCATTAGCATATATTTCGCGATTGGGACCTAACTTTGATAAGGCCATGGCAAAACAACTGCTTTTCTCATGAAAAGAACACGTCTATTGATTATTTTTCTTAGGAAAAGAACATGTGTTTCGAGATATTTTATGGGATGAAGGGATTATATAAATAATATCCCTTTAAATAAGACCAGATATATTTTTAACTCCACCGTTGGGATCCACCGTTGGGATATAGGACAAAAAGTTGGATTTCGGATATTATCATCATCAATATATCTATCATGATATCCTCAATTAATTCGATTGTTCTTTATTTGATCAATATAGATAATTTTCTGTCATCGTTAACACATCGAATAGTTTATATATGTTGCTTCTCTTCGTATAGTACTTATTATTTATTTAAGATACATACGACACATTAAAGATATAAATTGGCTTCTCCAAAAATGAAATCAAATTGGGATGATGAGTTAATGTATAGGATTTATGTTTTAAGGATTAAACTACATCCTATATTTTGGTGATTTGAGATACCTAATGAATCTAGCTCTTTTCTCTCGGCTGATTCATCTGAAACGGGAAAAAAAAAAATTAGATTTTTATATCACAGTATATACTTGGCTGATTCATCATAAACAAAGAAAAACAAAAACAAACAAATAAATTTTTATATCACTGCAAAACGGATACAAGATTCAAATGAATACAGATGGAGAACTTTAGGGCAACATGATGGAGGACTAAAAGACTTGTAAATGCAATTGAATCATAATTTATCTTATCAGTTTTCGACCTTAGTCTGATGTAGTTTCATCTGTGTTAAAAACACAGGGTTAGACTATATATTCGATTTCCGGTCACGACTGTGATATGATTGTTCATATCTTTAATGTATTTTGCAATTGGGATCTTTCATGAATTAGTTGTTACATGCATACACGGATATTGTTTCACAGTCTTGTCATTAGCATGTTTTTTGTGATTAGAACCTAGCTTTCGTAACGCCAAGGCAATCGATTGGGAGGTCTATTTGTGAAAGCTGATAAATAAAATTAAGTCACGAAATGTTCATAATGCCTTCTTGAGCAACACCACTGTTTCTAAGGGAAGAGAGCTAGATTTAACAGACATCAGAATGATCAATTTCTCGAAATCTTTTTATGAGAGTGTGATTAATGGATGATAGAACTTACGTATCCCGTTACGTATATTTGTAGTTTGTATGAAGTTCATATCATATATGTTGGTTGTATGTTATATATGCACGGGACTAAACCAAATGGCACAGACAACTGTTGTTCGAGTTGAATAATTATTGGATGCCTGGTTCACATGTCCCATGCTAAAGAAGTATAGTTGATCCATAAAATCAAAATATTTGATGATCTTCAAAGAATTCATGTGAACGATTTGCAAACCTCTATAATTCACGCTTTATGCTCTTTCACGGGACATAGTGTGAGCTTGATTCATGCAATTGGGCGAACCCTAGATTGATATAGAACAACATGTAACTAGCATTAGCGAGTACAAATTTGCGCTTGGAGTGAGGCTCTAAAACAAACTAACTCGATATATATTTTTCTTCTTTGGATAAGAACCTAATAAGTAACCGTGACCAATATAAACCCCCGGGCCACACTGTGATATTACCTACCCTTTTACATTTGATTCGATAACAAACCGTTATAATTTCATCCGATATTAAATGAGTTCAGCATAAATGAACCAAATCATAGACAAAAACATGAGTTGTTTACATGAGATCAACCAAAACAGGAGTTCAACGTACAAAGCTCAGACATGAACCAAATGCATGACATTACAATCATTCTTACAGTAACTGAGGAATACATGAACCAATAACTCTAAAACATGACATGTCTGCCATTCAAACAAAAAGAAAGAAAAGAAAAGAAAAAGACGTGTAATACAAAAACCACTTCATGTTTCTCAGAACTTCAACTTGTAGTTCACTATGTGTTTTCCTGATCGATATGTTTTGCATTTCAACGGCATTGCTGGCGTAAACACGGACGTTGGGGGAGAAAGTGGTTAAGGAGAGATCGCATCCGGTGTCACGAATGGCAACAAATTGTGGAAGCACCGAAGCAGGCTACGGATCTATCTGGGCAGATCTACCCAAATATTGCCATAACTTTAGGCTAGAAAAAATAAATTCTGTAGGAGGCTCAATTCAGGAATATCAACCAAAAATAAATTCCGCAGCAAGCTCAACTCAGGAATATTAAACTATGGCTAATGATCAATTTTTAGCCATAGGAATAACTACAACCTGTGGCAATAGAACACATGTTGTAGTATGTGGCTCTATTTTGGGCCTTTACATGAATATTTTGGATGGATAACGTGTAGCATATGTAGTGTTAGTTCATTATATACGCTCTAATATCATATAAAAACATAGGATTCACTAGTAAAACTAATTGACAGACGCACAAGGTTGATGAACAATATATATTAGTGGGTGACTTTCCAAACTTGACAATATTTCTTCGTGAATGCATCAAACAGAACCTAGGCTCTAAGGTCAATGTTCGAATTGTTAATCAAATATAACCTAGTATTATTAACTTCGATATATCGATTATGATATCATCAGTTAATTCGATAGTTCTTTATTTGATTAATATAGATCATTCTTCCTCATAATTATTTATTTAAGATACATAAAACACAAAAAAAAGTATCATTTGACTTCTCCAAGAATAAGGAAGTGAAATCAAATTTGAGATCATGAGTTAACGTATAGAATTTAATTTTTTAAAGATTCATATACATCCCAAATTAGGTATTTATTTCGTCCAATATATTTTAGGACATTCATTTTATGCACGTAAAAATTTAGATCTACTTTCTCTCCTTTTCAACTCTAATTCTCAATCATAAAATATTTTGTTTTTCGCTCCATCTATTTTAAATCATAACTACTTAATACTTTCTATATATATATATATATATATATATATGAAAATATTATAAAAATTTGAAATAAACCATACAAAATTTATGGAAGGGTAAGAGTAATTTTTAAAATCCTTCTTTTGGACAAGGAAGGTTCGGCAAAAAAAGAGGAAGGGGGATAAGGTAGGGTGCTTCCCTTGAGTTGCTCAACCGCCCCCGGTCCCGGTGCTCAGGACGCGCTACGGAACCTCAACCGAACCCGGGGCCAAGCAGGTCATTTTGATTGGAGTTACCAAATGAATCTTCCCATTTTCTCTTGCCGATTCATCCAAAATAAACAAAAATAAATAAAAAAATCAATGCACAGAGAAAATTTAGGCAAACAGGATGCCTCAGTTAAAGTTGAGTGAAAATATACCGGGGAATGAATCTGCTGTTTCCTCTTTGAAATCTTTCATATAATTTTGTAACAGAGTCAGTGTCGGTGACTGAGAAAATTGTTCATAGTTGAAGAAGAAAATGGCCATTGAGGCTGCACTCCCTCCATCGCAGCCGGCTAGCAAAAATGACGCAGCATTTTCAATACACACTGGTAATCATCCTGATCTGTAGTGGTTTTGAGTTTCGACGGGATCGTTATGTTTTAAAATTGTATAGCGAATCATTAATTCGTTATATGATAACAGATGTTTCTGATGTAGATAATTCGGATTTTTCGTGATCGATATGTTTTTTGCATATTAATAATTAGTTGACGTGGATCCTCTTTTGAATCGTTTGTAACAGCGTTTCAGGAACCCTATAGTGTATATAGTCGAAAAAATGGTCTCTCATCACTAGTTATTTTCTATTCGTGCATTAGTTGTGCCCTTGACAGCCCACTAGTTTTTATGCTATTTGTTTGCATGGGTGTATTATTGAAGTAAATTTAACTCGATTTATACTTTGTTTCCGTCTTTTATTCTGAATCATGTATATCGCGTTGAGACCTGCCGTGTATGAGAAATTCATCGAATTCACATGAGTTCAGTTTATAGTTCCATTTCTCTTACGCCTTGTTTCACACAGCTGTATATGTGACTCAAATATTAGTCTGTTTTTGTTACATTTTATAGTCACTTGACGATTGTGAAATGGATTTGTTCTCTAGTATGTTATACTTTCTGTTTGCTTTTTATCGAGATTAATTTGTTTGTTGTGGTCGGTGTAGAAAATGAGACCAATGACCATCCCATCGAGCAAGTCAGGCTGACGGTGACCACTGAGGACGATCCGACGACCCCTGCACTGACATTTAGGACATGGGTGATTGGCATAACTAGCTGTGTGCTTCTATCCTTTCTGAACCAGTTCTTCGGATACAGATACAACTCGATCTCAATTCAAGCATTGTCGGCTCAGATCGCTGTTCTGCCCATCGGAAGGTTCATGGCAACGGTTCTTCCGACGAGGAAGTTCAAGTTTCCATTCACAAACTGGTCCTTTACTATGAACCCAGGGCCTTTCAATCTGAAAGAGCACGTTCTGATCACTATCTTCGCGAATTGCGGAGCTGGTGGTGTTTATGCTATTGAAATCGTTACCATTGTCAAGGCTTTGTATCATAGAAGTCTAAATATTTACGTCGCCTTCTTGCTCTCATTGACTACCCAGGTACATGTATTATGTTCTGCATATATCAATCACTTACATGCCGTTTAAATTGGTTGTTCATTATGAGAATGGTTTTTGAAGTATATATTAATTTGTTTCAGATGCTTGGATACGGTTGGGCTGGAATATTTAGAAAGCACCTTGTCGACTCTCCATATATGTGGTGGCCGGCGAATTTGGTTCAGGTTTCTCTTTTCCGAACTCTTCACGAGAAGGATGCCAGGAAGAAGAAGTCATTGACCAGGCTACAATTCTTCCTGATCGTCTTAATTTGTAGCTTTGCGTATTATATTGTTCCAGGCTATCTATTCCCATCAATAGGCGCCATCTCGATCGCTTGTTACATATGGAAGGACTCGGTCTTGGCCCAACAATTAGGCTCGGGTGTGTTCGGCTTGGGCATCGGCTCTCTCACCTTTGACTGGTCCGCGATCTCGAGCTTTGTTGGTAACCCTCTCGCGAATCCTGGATTTGCCATCGTAAATACAATGGTTGGATTTTTCTTGATTCTCTATGTTCTCCAACCCATATTTTATTGGTCTAATCTCTTTGAGGCCAAAAGGTTCCCCTTCATTAGCTCCAAGACATTCGACTACACTGGTCACAGGTACAACGTTAGTCGCATAGTGGACGGACATACTTTCTCCCTCGATATTGCAGCATACGATAGCTACAGCAAGATCTACCTTAGCGTCTTCTTTGCATTCACATATGGATTGGGTTTCGCTACTCTAACAGCCACGATTTCACATGTCGCTCTCTTCTATGGAAAGTACGTAAAGTCTGTTCTTCTATGTAATTTTTTTTTTTTGGGGGATATTTTTCTTCTAAATTCAACTTGGTCGCGTTTTGAAAAATGATACAGAACAATCTGGGGATCATGGAAACAAACAACAAGTGCGGTGCAATCTCAACATTATGATGTACACACGAGGATAATGAAGAAGAACTATCCAGAAGTTCCTCAATGGTGGTTCATTGCGATTCTGAGCTCAATGTTTGCACTTTCTTTGTATGCTTGTGAGAGTTTCGGCAAACAACTCCAGCTCCCTTGGTGGGGACTCATCCTAGCGTGCGCCATTGCTTTCGTCTTTACATTGCCAATTGGGATTATCACAGCAACAACGAACACTGTATGTGAATTTCCTTGTTATAAATGTTGACATTGTTTTCCTTGTTGTCACTTTCTTGTTGCTCATCACGATGATCCATGCCCTCTAATTCGTCGTGAACTTTTTTTTTTTTTTTTTTACAGCAACCTGGACTAAATATTATAACGGAGTTGATCATCGGATATTTATATCCAGGGAAGCCTCTTGCCAATGTTGCATTCAAGACTTATGGTTATATTAGCATGACGCAAGCTGTATCCTTTGTTCAGGACTTCAAATTAGGACATTACATGAAAATTCCACCGAAATCTATGTTCTATGCACAGGTAAACTATGAAAATGAACCAGCTCTTAATTTTTATTAATCGTTTTGATGACATGCCACTTTGTAGTTGAAAATTCTTTGACGACCTTGGATTTTCATAATTCGTTATTTGATTTTTCAGCTTGTTGGAACGGTGATTTCTGCCTCTGTCTACTTTGCGACTGCATGGTATCTTCTCTCGAGCATCGACAACATATGTGACAGCTCTAAGCTGCCGGATGGGAGTCCCTGGACCTGTCCAGGATCTAATGTTTTCTACAGTGCTTCGATCATATGGGGAGTTGTTGGTCCGATGAGGATGTTCACGAAGCACGGGAATTATGGAACGATGAACTATTTCTTCCTCATCGGCTTGCTTGCACCCGTGCCGGTGTGGCTTCTGTCGCGAAAGTACCCCGAGAAGAAATGGATCAAGCTCATCAACATGCCCGTCCTTCTCGGAGCCACAGGATCGATGCCTCCTGCTAGAGCCATCAACTATTTATCTTGGGGAGCTGTGGGACTCTTCTTCAATGTCTACATTTTCAGGAAGCACAAAGCATGGTGGGCTAGGTATAACTATATCATGGCCGCCGCTCTTGACGCTGGTGTTGCTTTTATGGGGATCCTTCTTTTCTTCGCCGTTCAGTCCGGTAACGTTTTTGGTCCCAACTGGTGGGGATTGGATGTGGAAGACCACTGCTCCCTCGGTACATGTCCAACAGCACCAGGCATTGTTGTGGATGGATGCCCCGTCTTTTGAAGTCCTAGGCATATGCGTTTTCTCGCATGTAAATAGACAGCTGATCAAACTATATCCTAGAAATAATTAGTTCTATCGCGTTATTTGTTTTTTTATGACCTATTGATTATTTGTTCCCCATATTCGGATTTTCTCATGTTATTACCAAAGCTGAAGCATATGTTTCTACATATATATACTTGTGCCCTTTTAATCAGCTGGTTGATGAATAATCAGGACCAGACCATACGATATTGCTTCGTTCTGTGGCATGTGTATTCAGTTCTCGGCAATGACTCTCTGTTCAAAACTGGTCATTGTGTATCTTCGCAATTAGCTGTGTTGAAATCATTTATGATTCGGTACACTATCCCATCTATAGAGGTCCAAAAATGGATGTAGTGTTTACTAGTACTATATATAGTCATTTGTACCGAGCGATGATTAATACTTTGGATAGACAAATGGGAAAAGTAACTAAACTATAGCTATAGTGTCAATCGGCCAGTACACGGAAAAAGCATTGAAGAAGCTAAGCGCGAATGAGCAACTATCGTGCAGAGATGAATGGTATTAATCTCTAGACTACAGTTCTGTGAACTATAACTCCGAACAACTAACCGTCGTGATTGTCGTCATCATCGAAGTTTCAAGTCTCATCCAGACGAGGTAAGGTATAAGTCATCGGGTTTCAAATCTTCCCAAATTTACACCGCCCAATGTGGTGGATACGCAACCAAAACGATGAACCTAGCTAGTTGCACGCGATCGAAGCAACTAACGTGATCTTTTAGTGGCGGTCTAGCTGAGGGCAGACCAAAGGGTTCCATCTTTTGTACCGAAGCTCTTGTTACGTCGCGATCCTATTTGGAGTGTTGAACAAAATATTAGGAATCCCTGTACATTTTGTGAGTGAGATGAGTTGTCATATGTCTTCAAAGATCATGACATGGTTATGTGAATAGTGAAAGGGGTCAATCTTGAGAACATGGGCAAGCAATGACTCAAGCAGCCCTACACTCAAAGAAACCACTCTTTTCTTGTTGGTATTGTGCCTAGACAATGCAAGATTGCAGAGCATATAAGTGTGACTAATAACTAATTGGTCCACCTATTATTTGTTCTGGTATCAAAAGGACATGAAAACCAATTCATTCAAATCCTGCCTTGAATATTTGTGCATTCAAATTGAACTTCCTTGTAAATTGAGCATATAGGTATTTCAAGGTGAAGAAAACAAATGATGGGGCCATGTGACTCTGCCCTTTGCTTCCACTGGCATGATCTGATTCATATGACTAATCCTGTTTAACGAAACTCTGGATACGTAGATGACGATTGATTAATCCATAATGATGATAATATTCGTCATTAGCGGTCTTGTCTGGATAGATAGATCCACATATGGTAATTTTCAATAAAAATTATAAACCCAGTCGCATCTAATAGACCTCGGACCGAGGAGACCTAAGGAAATCCTGTAGGAAATCTCGAATGATTTTCGTTTGGTCAACTGAATAATCCGTAAATCTGGAGAATCTTTTAAATCAGTTTTCGCTGACAGGCTCACCACCACAAAGTAGCTCTGTATTCAACAGGTTTTGATTCATTGACCTCTCTTTTTCTTGAAGGAGTTGGTTGAACGGCTTACCACGTGGGGTGGGAATAATCCCCTACACATAATCTTATTGTTGAGTTGCTGACCGTCAAATAGTTTTTGATTTACAGTCTCCTTCGATCTCGTGTCGGCTTGTCCAGTATTATTGTAATCTAGATCGCGCTTATCATGTGATAACCACTAGTTTTGCCAAGGGATTATGGGTATATAATGAGGAACTTTTGGCTAATTTGATGCAAGTTTCATAGGGCACAAGCACATGGGAATGCATGTGATGGTCCCTTGGGCAGTGAGAAAATTGGACGCATGTTAATACTTTTTGTTGTAGTATAATGTTGGTGTTTAGGGTCATGCATTGGCCATGTAATTCACGTTATCATATAGACTCTTCTTTGATTAAGTTGTTTTTAAGATAAGATAGGTTACTATGCTAATAAAGGAAAATATTACTGAAGATTTAGCATGAGTGATTTGCAGCGGAGGTACTGCTTAGTGCTGACATACTCTCATCCTCCCACTCAAATTATTTAAATAATATTAAATATATTATTTAAAACGTATTTTGAGAAGTTTAGTTATTCGTCTCGATGATATAAGAAAATTATTCAACATCCAATTTTACGAGGTTCTTCTTATGACACAAATATATTTTTCGTAACTCAAATTAAACTACAAAACATAAAATATCATTAATATTTCACGAAAAAAACTCAAAAAAATCACTCGATTGTACAATAATAGCAGTCAAAACACACCACGACATATGAACACAATCAATTAGTTATACATTTTAGCGGACAAAGTAAATATAAATTTAATAAATATTTGAGAATGTTAACATAATTATCTAAGAGCATTAAAAAATTTAAACTCGTAAACCTCAATATGACAATAATGATAGCTTCTACTACTACAATCTTACTTTGTATGTCCCCTTAAAAACTAAATATTTGTCACGTAGATTATGAAATAAATTGTATTATGAATGATTCGTTCAATTATTATAAACTAAGAGAGAAATAATTTGATAATTTTTTATGAAAAAAATTATTAAATAAAAAAATTATAATTTATATGTGATGATCCCATTTAACAAGGATTACAATTTATATAAAAAGAATGAAATATTTAAAAACATAATTAATAATACAATTATCATACAGTATTACTGGAAATATTGTGAAAGAAAAAAAATATTAAATAATAAAAAGGGATTGAAATTAAACTAGATCAAGTCAGTCATCTGTATCTCAACAAGGAAAAATGTCATTTTTCATTTGAGCTCTGACCTCTCTTCCTCCTTAACCCTTTTTTGATGGGTGTTCTACGAGCACCATTTCTTTCCACCATATCACTCTCAAGCAAACCCTTTCCCTTTCCTTTTCCCTCGCCTCTCTTTCTCTGTCTCCCCCACTTTTCCCTCTCACCCTTTTCCCCTGACCTTTCTCTCCCTTGAAAATGGTGGCTATGTTTGCCATTCGAGGGCTCAAAAACCCTAAAGTTCTGATCTTTTTCAGGTATTGTCTTTTGGTTTTTTTGTATGATTCTGTGGATTCTAATTGATGGGTTTTGATTTGATTGAGTTTTTAGTGGTTTTTGGCATCTGGGTTTTTTTTTGTGGGGTGCTTGGATCTGTAATGGGGTTTGATCGAATTGGGTGTCGATGAGATCGATGCTGTTGATTTTTTGGAATTTGATTTTGGTGGGTCTGTGTTATTTGACTGTAGTTGTTTTCTGTTGTCAATTGGTATTTTTTTCATCTGGGTGAGGTGAATTGGTCGCTGGGAGCAGTGCATGAACTTTGTATATGCTGTTGATTTGATTCAATTTTCATATATGTGATGGCTGATGGCTGATGACTGATTTGAAGTGGGGTTTTTGAACCCAAGTCAAAGATTTGCAATCAGAGACTCTGTGATTCTTGTTGTGCTTGAAGTAACTGAGCATGATTATGTTGATGGTTTCATGTGTAGGAGTTCATCATGTCTTCTACCTGTGGTTTACGTTAGTGATTTCATGTTTTGCCTACTCTCTCTGTGACCAATTGTTGTTGCATTGCTAAATTCAGCTGTTTTCTTTGTAGAAATCGTGCCAAGCGAGGTTAGATAGTTCTGGTGCTGATATACTGTGATAGAGATCTGTAGGGGCTTGAGAATTAAGCGGCGACTATGATATAGTTGTTCAGAATAACGGATTTTAGTTTGTAGTGATGGCTTCGAACTCCAGTGGACGAACTTCTCTTGATAGGAAGAGGAGAGATGCTGGTGTGCAAATTGTGGAGGGGAACTCTTTTAGGTCGTCCCCTTCGTCGGCCACAAAAGCCAATAACTTGGAGACCGTCCAGCAAGCTTCATCAAAGCGTTCTATCTGCGATGCTATGCAGAAGATTTCCCTTGATTCTGCCAAAAATGGGACTTCTGTCCATGGTGGTGCTGAAGCTGGCAAGAAAACATCCAACCTTGAAGTCGCATCATCGCCTTCTACTATAGTCAGTGAGGGTATATGTACTCCTTCAAAATCGAGTGTGAGTCCCACTACTAGAAAAGACATAGCTGAGATTGGCATGAGTAGTGCATGTAGAGGGAGCAAAAGCAGCGATGTAAGTGATGATAGCACATCCAGTAGCTTTAGTAGCAGCTTCAGCAAACCACACCAAGGGCACGACATGAGATGGGAGGGTATCCAAGCGGTTCGAAGAAGAGATGGGGTTCTGGGTTTGAATCATTTTAAGCTGCTGAAGAGGTTGGGATGTGGAGATATCGGGAGTGTGTACCTTTCGGAGCTGAAGGGAACCAAGTGCTACTTCGCGATGAAAGTAATGGACAAAGAGTCTATTTTAGGCCGCAAGAAGTTGGTTAGGGTGCAGACGGAAAGAGAGATATTGCAGTCTCTGGACCATCCGTTTCTCCCGACTCTCTATTCGCATTTTGAAACCGAGAAATTTTCATGTCTGGTTATGGAATTCTGCCCTGGAGGCGACTTGCATATGCTGAGGCAGAGACAACCTGGGAAGCACTTCACCGAGCAAGCTGTAAAGTATGCTTACTGGTCCTGCTTGTTGGCTTTCTTTAGTGTTCATTTTCGTGTTGTGATCAATTTCGACCTGTTTGTAGCTTGAATCCTAGTATGCTAAGTAGTTATTAGCCGAAGGAAGTTGGGTGAAATGGAGAATAAGAGGTGTCTTTGCAATCAAGGAACTGATATTTTTCAAGTTCTTGTCCATAGGATGGTTGAGCCTTTGCTTCCTCCACAGTTTTGAGTTTTGTATCATATAGCTGATTTTGCAGCCATACCATCATTGTGGTAGTTGCGAGAAGTTTTATTTATGAGGAGTGCTAGTTACACTGTAGTTGCGAGCAGTGCGCTTATGCCTAGTAAGATATGCTCTAGTCTAGTACTACTGTACTAGACAATGGGCCATTTAGTGTTGCTGGAAACCTACTAAGGCTTTTCATTATGATACGATTATATATTCTCCTCAATATATTTTTGTTCATATTGAAACTATTATTCAGGATTTTGTTCATGGAGCTAAACATATGGTCTCCATTACAGGTTTTATGTGGCAGAAGTCCTTCTTGCTCTTGAATACCTTCATATGCTTGGGATTGTATACCGTGACCTTAAACCAGAAAATGTTCTCGTGAGAGAAGATGGGCACATAATGTTGACCGACTTTGATCTCTCCCTCCGCTGTGCAGTTAGCCCGACTCTTGTGAAGTCCAAGACCATGCCCTTGAAAAGAAGCTCCGGATTTTGCATTCAGCCAGCTTGTATTGAGCCCTCCTCCTGTATACAACCATCCTGTGTGCTTCCAACTGCATGTTTTGGTCCTCGTTTCTTTTCAAGCAAACCCAAGAAAGAGCGAAAATCCAAAACAGAAGTTGGAAACCAGGTCAGCCCGCTTCCAGAGCTTATTGCTGAACCAACTGATGCTCGGTCAATGTCGTTTGTTGGGACCCATGAATATTTAGCTCCTGAGATAATAAAAAATGAAGGTCATGGAAGTGCTGTTGACTGGTGGACGTTTGGGATCTTTCTACACGAGTTGCTATTTGGCAAGACCCCGTTCAAGGGTTCCGGAAATCGTGCTACGCTCACCAACGTTGTGACGCAAACATTGCAATTTCCTGCGGCACCTGTTGTTAGCTTCCAGGTTCGGGATCTCATTAGAGGCTTGCTAGTGAGGGATCCTCAGCGTAGGCTCGGATACAAACGAGGATCCACGGAGATCAAACAACATCCTTTCTTCGAAGGCATAAACTGGGCTTTGATCCGCTGTGCTAGCCCACCAGAGGTCCCAAAAGCCGTGGAGTATGATAAGATTGCTGCTGCTCCGGCATCATCAAGTCAAAATGCTCCCAACATTAACGGTGTTCCTGCCCAGAGAGGCGCAGAGTATTTAGAATTGGAGTTCTTCTAATGATTTCAGTTTCTTCATGTGATTTTTTCCTTCTCTTGATTCGACAGGAAGATGTAGAGTTGATGGCCGTGTCAAATGACCTTTGTCAAAACAGATAAATTTGTTCGTATGACATGTATGTTACGTTCTTGATTCAGTTAATTCCTATGCTCATATTGTGCATAACCTTTTTTTCTTTAAGTGAAAATAGCACTCCCTAAACTTTTCGACTTTGAGAAATACACACTTTCGCCACTAAATGTCTCAGAGCCCTGACACCGTTGGTTGGAAAAAAAGTGAAATGTCCTTGTTGCCCTTGAACTATTGCAAACCCACATCTCCCCTTGTCTCCTCGCAGGCCGCCGCCGTCTCCATCGTATTCGCTCGAGAGCAATATCAATGCGTGCGGAATTGATCGGAACTCGAGCATTCACATAAGATGATGGGATCAGAATTGTGTCATTAAATCAGGAGTTTTGAATGTTTGAAATCGGTACATGAAAGAAAATTGTTGTTCGATTCCTTGTGATTTGCTGCTTGTTTCTTTCAAAGGAAGGTTGAACCGAATAAGCCATAAATTCGAAGGATCTTTTAAACCAACTTTCTTTAATGGGCTCACCACCATAAAATAACTCGACACTCGGCGAGTTTTGATCCACTTATCTTTCCGATTTGCTGCTTGTTTATTTGTAAATAATACTGGAATAGTTTGCTTGGAGTAATTTTGAGATCTCTGATTTCATCTTGAGGCGATTTGATGATAATAATGAAACCCATGAGTCTGATTGAGGGCTTGGAGAATAGGATTAGTGTTCTTGGTGAGGAGATTAGGAGAGGAGGAAGGGCTTTGTTGAAGGCTGATGTTTCGGTTTTGAGGGAGTATGAGGAGAAGCTGAAGTTGAAACTTAGTGAAGTGGAACAGTTCAATAGAGAGGCTTTAAAGAAATGAAAAGCGTTGAGCGCATATTTAGCGTGATAAGTGGGTTAAGTGCATATTTAGAGCATCTACAAGGATACATAAGCCCAACTTCCCAAAAAAAAAAAATTGACGTAGAGATCACGTTTTATAGAGGGTCTTCAATTTTGAAGGCTCAAGATTTCTCATGTACATGATGGGTACAATGGAGTATGAAGGTTACTCTTTTATCTTTTTTTTGAATAGAAAAGAAAATGGATGAAAATTGTGAAAACAATCGAGAAAAAAAATATAGATATTATCTTTTCTGAGTTATTTTTAACCTTGCATCATGATGTTGGTTTGAAAAGTGGTAATCTTTTTGAATTGGATTTTACCGATCTTAATATTTATGTGGATTGTGTTAAAAGGAAAATACACAAAGCATATTATAAAGAGAACGGCCACAAAAAGCTCTTGATTCCTTGAGATTATACACACCGATATATGTGGACCATTTGTTGTTCCATCTTTTGATGGAAAAAAATATTTCATCATCTTTATTGATGACTTTTCACATTATTATTATATTTACTTGTTGTAAGAAAAATCACAATCAATGGATGCCTTAGAGATGTTACTAATGAGGCTTGAAAGGTAGCTAGATAGAAAGGTGAAAATTATTAATTTTAAAAAATCCAATAGAGGTGATGAATATTATGGAACATATGATGAATCTGGACAATGTCCTAATCCATTTGCTGAATTTCTTGAAAAACGTGATATTTGTGCTCAATACATAATGTTCGAAACACCGTAACAAAATGATATTGCGAAAGACATAATCGGCTTAATGACATGGTTAGGAATATGATGAGTAGTTCATCTTTATCCTTATCATTGTGAATGCATGCGTTTAAAACCATCGTATATGTGTTAGATAGAATTCCTTTTAAGGCAATTCCAAACACTCCTTTAAAACTATGGACATGAAGAAAATCTAATTTGAGCACCTTCGTGTTTGGGGTTGCTAAACTGAAATTAAAGTTTATAATCCATAAGGAAAGAAACTGGATGTAAGAACAACCAACAGATTCTTCATTGGTTATCTAGAAAATTCTAAAAGGTGTAGATTCTATTGTCCTAAACATAGTATCAAGATAACAGAAAGTGAAAATACAACATTCTTTGGAAATGAGATTCTTTGGAAATGGTAATCTAGCAGGAGTGGGGAACCACGAAAAGTGGAAATATAAGAAGTAAGTCTACAGTTCCTTTACTCATTTCTTCTTCTAAGGTTGTTGTTCCTATTTGAATCAATAATAATTTGAAAACATAATGAAATATCACGTAAACAAACCCATACTACATGATGATATCGTCATTGATGAGCCAAATAAAGTAACATTAAGAAGGTCTCACAGATAAAGAAGATCTGCTATTTCATATGATTATTTGGTTTAATTACAAGAACATGATTTTGACATAGGACGTGATGGCAATCCACTTACATTTTCACAAGCCATGGAAAGTGACAATTCTTCTAAGTGACTTGATGTCATTAAAAACGAGATGAAGTCCATGGATTAAAATAAAATTTGGCATCTTATTGAATTGCCTGACGGACATAAAAGAGTTGGAGGTAAATGGATCTTTTAAGACAAATGTGACTCAAATGACAATATAGAAAAATATAAGGTTTGATTTGTTTTCAAAGATTTCACTTGCAAAGAACATATTGACTATAACGAGACCTTTTCTTTTGTTTTCAAAAGATTTTTTCAAAACTGTCATGGTTTTGATTACTCGTTATGATTTAGAATTACACTAAACGAAATTGTCTTTCTAAATGAAAATTTAGAGAAAAAGATCTATATGGATCAACTTGAGGGTTTCTCAGTTGAAGAAAAGGATCACATGGTGTGTAAACTTAAGAGATCAATTTATGGTCATAAATAACCTTTCCGTCAATGTTATTTAAAATTTGATGATACCATCATGTCCTTTAGGTTTAAGGATAATATAATATCAGGGTGAGCAAGTTTATGATTTTGATCAACGATATCTTGTTAGCAATAAATGATATTGGTTGACTACATGAAACCAAGAAATATATTTCTAAGAACTTAAACATGAAGGATATGGGTAAGCTATTCTATGTCATTGGATTAGAAATATTTCGTGATAGATCACAAGGATTGGTTGGTTTATCTCAGAAAACATATATCAATAAAGTTTTATGGAGATTTAGAATGGAAAAATGTTCTGCGAATATTGTTTCAATTCAGAAGGGAGATAATTTTAGTCTTATGTAATATCCTAAGAATGAAATTGGAACGTGGACAAATAAAAGGGATTTCTTATGCATCTATTGTTGGTACTTTGATGTATGCCCAAACTTGTACCTAGCTGGACATTAGTTTCTTCATTGGAATATTGGGTAGATATCAAAGTAACCGTGATTTGGATCATTGGAAAGCTACAAAGGTGTTGTGATACTTGCAAGGAACCAAAGATCATATGCTCATTAATAGAAGATCTGATCATCTTGAAGTGATTGGATATCCAAATTCAGACACTGAATGTGTAGATTCTAGGATGTCCCTTTTGGATATGTGTTTCTACTAATTAGAGGGGCAATATCCTGGAAAAATGCTAAACAGACAGCCATTGTCGTATCAACTATGGAAGGTGAGTTTATGGCATGTTTCGAGGTTGCTGTTCATGCTTTATTATAGCGGAATTTTATTTTGGGTCTTGAAATTCTTGATAATATTGTCAAATCGTTGAAAATTTATTGTGATAATGCGGTCGTAGTTTTCTTCTCCAGGAACAAATATTCCAAGGGTGCTAAATATTTAGCACAAGAAAACATATAGAAAACATTCTTTTAATAATATATAGGTTATATATTTTTAAGCTACATTTAATCTTTTCGGGACACGTGAATGGCACTTTGGACACACATCCATGAACACAACAAAAAAACAAAGAGAGTTTAAATTATTTTAAATAAAGAATAAGGAAAACAATAAAACATAGGATATGTAATAAAGAAGTTAAAGATTTTATATATTTTACTCGTGTTAGTTTCACATTGTTTTTTTTTTAGTTCCTTGAAACAATTTTAGTAACATGTTATTTTTATGTTGAATTTTTTGATACCAAAGACATTATTTTTTATAATATATGGGTAACATATTTCTATGCTATATTTAACCTAGATATATACTATATATATTCATCATATCCGTATTCTTGCTTTTCAAAAAATAAAATCTTAAATTTTTATTTTCTTCACATATTCTGATTTTTTTTAAAATCTAAAATTAGTATTTTTTAAGTTTTACTAGCTATGTTTGGCATAAAACAGATCAAATGTTTTATTACTTTTTGATTTTTATGTTTTGCAGTTTTTAAGATCTGTTCATCTTTACACATGACTCCTTTGTTCACTTAGGTAAATATATAAAGATTTTTTAATTGTAATAACGAAATGAACTATAAATTTTTCAAGAATGACGTTTGGATTTATGTGAGCTTTGATTAGTATTTTAGGAGATATTTTAATTGAGATAAAAAAAGGCTAATGGGTCACTTTATCATTTGAAATTCATTTGTTCATTAGTTATTGTTAAAAATTCAACTTAATGTAATATTTTGACTAACAATATGAATTGATGGATCCTTGTTAGCACATATAAATATATAATCATAGGAAAAGGTAGTAATGGTTGCATTCTAATCCCTAATATTCTCATATCTTTTTCTTGGTCCGCTCAGTTATATCAGATTGATTTAAAATTATTATAAATAAAATGAAAAAATAACCTAAATTCACTCATTCAGGTGCTCATAAGACTAAAAAAATAGTATAAATAAAATTGATATATTAGTCTTTTTAAGTTATTAATGATTTGCACCCACAAACAAAAAGTTCTGGTCGTGCAGTTGAGTGTTTCATTAAGCGGTAGACTGACTGCGGTATATGGGATTAAGGGGGCGGCAGCAAGAGCTGCAGAATGAGTGCTGCCCATTTTCACCAAATTATATTTTTGACTCAAACTATCATTTATTTGAATAAAACACTTTCCTAAAATAATTGGTGTGACCAATCCATGATATTGATCTCAGCATTAGAGTTTTCATAAATTAAACTATCATTTATCTTAAGAAACACTTTTGATAAATGGGTTCACGATATCGAGTTACTCAAACATATCTCACAACAAATACGTCGATGACCCCTAAGTTTTTTCGAACAGGAAACCAACCACTGTTACAACCTTTTGGGATAGTATAAGCACCAACATCATGCAACTCTATAGTGTTTCCAATAGTCCTATATGGTCCTAGAAAATTATTTTCCTTTCTTCAAAATTCCAAATTGAAAGGACTAGAGAGCAAAAGATCCGATCTTCAAAATCCGTGCTTTGCTTTTCTTCAATTTTCCTTTCTTGTCCTCCTCTTCCTCTCTCTCCTCTCGCCATTTTTTTCAATTATTTCAAACAAAAGTCTACTATGAGGATATTTGGATGGTCGAGGTTGTAATTCTAACTATCAAAATCTGTTCAGTATCAATATATTTTGTGATACAGAATTCGTTAATGAAAAAGATTTTTTTTAAAATCATCATTCAACTCTATGATGGTAATAACTGCAATCATTATACGTGCCAAAGTTTCCAATAGTCCTATATGGTCCTAGAAAATTATTTATCTTTCTTCAAAATTCGAAATTGGAAGGACTAGAGAGCAAAAGATCCTATCTTCAAAATCGGTGCTTTGCTTTTCTTCAATTTTTTCCTTTCTTGTCCTCCTCTTTCTCTTTCTCTTTCTCCTCTCGCCATTTTTCTCAATTATATCAAACAAAAGTCCACTTTGAAGATCTTTGGATCGTCGAAGTTTTGATCTTTGAAGCAGAAGTCGAAATGGGTATTGCAGATGAGGATGCAATCAAGCAGTTTCAGAGATTAATTGATTTGGGTCGGTTTCCTCATTCATGACTGCTTGCTTGAGTGATTTCTGCCCTTTTAGTTCGTTTTTCTCAAATGGGTGGTTGTTGAAAGTCCTGATCTTTGATTTCATCTCTTCGATTTGTTCCAATTTGGTTGTTTTTTTGCAGTTGATGAGAACCTCAGGCAGTCGTTTCAGGTTTGGTATACTGTTCTGCTATCTGCTTGAGTTCCATTTTTCGCTTGGGGTTTTATTGTGCATAGCTTGCTTGAATCTCGTTAGGGTTTATGATTTGATCTTTGTTTTTGGTTGATTTGTTTGATGAGATTTCTGAATTTAGTCAAAAATCCTCATTGGTTTTCATCCCATTGCTGCTGAATTTTGAAGGCGTTGTGGGGAATTGATGCAGAAACAGTGCTTTTAGTTTGATTTGAAATGAGTATTATTCAATTGAGATTGTCGGTCAATGTGTGATTTTTTTTTGTTTTTTTTTTTGCGAAATTTTATTTGTACTTTTGCTATATGTATGATTGATGTGTAATGTGCTGCACTCTATTGATTGTTTAGATCGTGTTTGTTAGACCATAGGTGGTCTTTGTAATTGATGTTGGCCCGAACACTGAGATTCGAGCATTTGAATCGATTGACATTGTATCAGGTTCTTCATTTCCGGCTACTCGGTTGTTTTCTCGAATTTCTGATACTGATAGGATTGATTGTCACCGGCCTAAGTCAAATCTGTTCACATCCGAGCAAAGGGAAATAGGTGATAGTAAGCTGAGAGATATTAGCAACTGGCATTCAGTTGCACCGACACTCAGAATTCATCATGTAGTTGCTACCTAATATCAAGTGCATTTGTAATGACCAACAAATAAGGAAGGGAAACAACAACATTCCCAAAATAAGGCGACTGATTTTCCCAGTCATGTTCTTGGCGACACATTGTTGCCAATTATGAAATACCTGACCTACCAAATTATTTTTGTTGCGAAATTTGTTTCCTTGTTCCCTATTCCCTTTACGAGAAACCAGACATGTTCCAGTTTCTCATTGTAGAAACATGATGTTTGGCAATATCTGCTACCATTAATTATGTTTGTGACTCTAAAAGTCTAAATACTGGAATCTGTGAATTTGCACGCAGCTAGTCCCTTCAAATTCGAGTGTGATCTATGTGGAAGCAGCTGTCTAAAGCAGCTGTCTAAATTCATGTTTGCAAGAAAAGAAAACTTTAAAATAGTGAAAAGTTCGGTGCTTAGAGTGTGGCATCAGGTTTGATGTGGTCAGTTTATTGGATTTGGGAGTAAAGAAGAGTAGGCTTGATAATTTAGTTCTCTTTTTCATTGTTAATCTGAATCAAATACCTCTAATCTGATGTCACAAACTGTGGGTTGTTGATACACTCAAAACAAATGAATTTGCTGCATAATTTTGAGAGGAATATTGTGTGCAGGTTTGAGTTAGTTATGTTTATTGATGTTCTCTGCTTTTCAGAATCTGCATGAAGGATATCCAACCCAAACTCTTGTTCGTTTTCTGAAAGCCAGAGATGGGAATGTGGATAAGGCCCATAAAATGGTAGTTATTCGTTTCGATTCATTTTTCAATCTTGCTTCACCTGCTGTGGTTTTCACCATGCTGATTATGTTCCATGTATGCTCCTTTGCAGTTGGTGGATTGTTTGAATTGGAGGGTGCAAAATGAGATTGACAACATATTAGCGGTTAGTGCTAATTATGAACCTTAATATGGATGAGTTAGTTTACCTGGTTTTCTATACACTGACGTGTAGTTGCATAAACTTTCAGATGTGTCAATTTCTTCGCTCTTCTTTTTTCTTGGTCCTAATATAACTCGTCATCATATGCTTTCGTTTATTAATTATGGGATATTATGCTAGACGTAATGTTTTCCTAATCAATTGGAGGGAGGGGGGGGGAGATTCATAGGAAATGATCATGTTAGAGAAAACGTTAACAAATGGGAGAAACGATAGAAATCATGTGTGTGGTTATGATTCAAGAAAAGGAGACGTGGTTAGGTTAGGCAGAAGCAAGCTTTATGTCTTATTACATATTTGCTTTTGTTTTAAAAGATAATCTTGTAAGAAGCCTTATTTGCAAACAAAGGGAAATCCTAGAGAATAAATTTGTACAAAGCCTTATTTTGCATACCAAGTTTTTTTTTCTTAGTTGGTGTAAATTGTCACTACCTGTTAGCTGTGACTTTCCGCTTATAGGAAGGACTAGAAAGTCATTCGATCACGCCCCACCCCCCCCCCCCCCCCCCCCCA